>JARLTB010000371.1:425000-675000 GCA_030141615.1 Unio pictorum
ATTAAGCAAACAAGTTCGCATCTAACTTATTGTATACATATTATATGTACAATATTGCAAACACATTGCAGGTGTCAATGTCAAAACATCATTTTAACAATAAGCGTAAATGATGCAATAAGGTATTATTATTTAGTCAAGTCAACAAAATATATTGTTCTAACTTAAAAGCCGAAAATGGAAAACAAGGTTAAAAATCTCATTATTTCTCCTAAGTTAATCAGTTGACCATATAATTCGCGTAACATCCCCGATTGTACTCCCTACCCATTTTGAAAACGTTGATTATCTAGGATAACAAAATACACTCAACGTATTTCATTGATTGACTTACAATTGTTAATCTGATTGTCGCCAAGGGGTCCAAATAATTGTCTAATTATAGGTTGTTTCAATTCAGATGGCAGTTGGGATGTAAACAATTATTACCACTAGTTTTGTCCATTTCAGGTTCATATAATAGTCTATTTCAGTAACAATTGTCGTCTGCATCCAAAATATGCAATGTCTCATTTTAATATTTCTAATAAACAGGAAACAGGAAGAACTTTTGAATACACGTGTTCAAAGCGTGCGTCAACTTTTAGCAGTTTCTACTTTTTGCAGCTTTGGAATGAAACAACATTTAAATGTATTATTAATTGGATATACTAAACTAATCTGTAACTGTAATAAGATAACACTTATGATATCAATACAATCTTGAATGCGCAATTAGTTATAAATAATATGTTCGTATTTGTAACCCAAATATTGGATTAATTAAACTAAAAACGCACAAATGTAATGAACCAAACTAAATAACTTTACAAAATAAAAAGACAAGGGTGAATGATTCACAGTGATTTCACAATAAAAAAGGGTATAGTCCACTCAGCTAGTAAACTATGTAGGCTTTTATTCATGTAGTAGAGTGAATTCACCCAGTGCAATTATGTCGATCGATGGAGAGAGAGAGAGAGAGAGAGAGAGAGAGAGAGAGAGAGAGAGAGAGAGAGAGAGAGAGAGCTGTGTACATAGTTGTATATTTCTACAAAGTGTAGAGCGTTAGCATAAATTACTTTACAATAAAGTATCACAATCACCTTTTATAAATATGGTAGGTTCCAATATACATAAGCCACACCCAGTCTTGTATATGTTTTTATGTATTTATCTTTACAATCAGCTGTCTGTTTCTGTTTCATTAATGTATATTGTATTCAAAGCTAATCTGCTAAATTTACAAAACCTTTCCGTTAGTTTATTTGTATTTTCTTTCAAAAAAGGGACAATAATAAATTAATTTCCGAATGTAAAGTATGTCCATATCTTGTCAACTAATCTGAATAACAAAAACAATGCATTATAAATGTTGTTGGCTTCAAATTTGAATTGTTGGAGTGTCTCATTGTATGGTGTCACAGAATTAGGCGAAAATTGAATTTATTTCTTCTTGAATTACAAACCAATTTCATCATTTTTTTGTTTCGTCGTACATGCGTTACCTGGGGTGAATAAGTGTTTTTCAAGGTAAGCGACGTGTAACGATTTGCATGTGCCTGACTACGAATCACTTGAAGTCAGGAATATTAGAATCACGGGGTGCACGGGAATTAAGCCGTGAATTCTGCTCACCTATTTGGGATATATAAGGCAGAATATTTCTGATAAGATTACGAGTCCAAAAGTATCTTATCAAAGGAGAGATAGCTCGTCATTCTTTCTCCAGCCAAAGGGGTGAGTGTTAAATTTATATTTCGTTTTATTGTGAATTTTATTCAGTTTATTATTTCATGTAATGATGCCTTTATTACAATGCAGATTTAAAACGTGGACTATTTGGAATTACTAGTCACTATTAGACTTAAATGCAATAGCGTAATCTAAGTTTTAGATTGTTTTATAAACAACTATTATTAGTTTGGTTTCTTTATTGTAGCTGATTTGTAGCGAAACATTTCTGATTTGTAGCGGAACATCTCTGATTTGTAGCGGAACATCTCTGAATTGTAGCTGAACGTCTCTGAACGTCTCTGAATGTCTCTTAATTGTAGCTGAATGTGATTGATTGTGCCGTGATTATGCTGTTTAATTGTGCAATCAAATTGAGGTATCTGACTGTCTGTCTGTCGGATTGTATGTCCGTCTACATCTGTCGTGATGTGTAAATATCCGGAAATCTAGAAGTCTAAATATCCGAGTGTCGGAGTTGTCTAGAGGTGTAAACGTCCGGGGTAGCATCTAAGTATTTGGGGGACCAATGGTTCTAGTAGATGCTGTATGCTGTCTGTACGTATAACTGTGGTGGATCCGTGAAGGGCAAATGGTCGATAAAAGAATTGGTCAACCCTAGGTATTCGGAGAAACTGGGCGGCGATTCAACAGTTGGTGAATCGTACGGTTATACAGGGTCGAGACACATGTGTGTATTGCAATTGTAGTTACAACTGAATACATTGTTATATTTACACATAGTTAGTTTGAATCACAACATTATTTCAAGGGATTATATGAATCTCAATAAAAGTTAGCAACTTGATAAAATACATGTAGATGTTTGTGCTAGTTGTCGCAATCCATACGTGCGATAGTATAGTTTGATGTTTGTATTTGTTATCGCAATTTTATACTTGCGTTAGTACAACTTTTGTAAAGGTTCCATTTTATGTGAAACATTTTTGTAGACCAGGAAATTCCTTGGATCTGTGTTTATTGTGTATTAATATTTAATTTATTCATGTATTGTGAATGGTTGTGGAGTGTAATCGTGGGGTGAACGCATGAGTTATTGTGTTGATACATCATTTTTTTCATTAATAATTTATTTCATAAATTTACATTATCTTTCACATATTGTGTTTGTGTTGTTCATTTAATCCACCATCCACTAGGTAACAATTCTGTTACATATGGTTTATCTGATGTGATGATGTTACATATTTACACCTAGTGTTATTAAATGTATGATAGTAAATATCTTTTTTTTCCACCGGTATTTTGAATTAATGAATGAAATTCATGTAATATAATATATCCATGGATGCATCGAGAAATAGACATCCGAATATAAACGAAATAGCAAGACGTATGAACAAATTTGGTCCTTTTGTTTTGTTTCAATCCGCCACGTCTACAAACCAGACTCAGAACAATGTATGCAAAACGCTTGCATTATCAACTCTTTCTTTGTCGTATATCATAATAAATATGTTCCATCACTCTAAATCAGTTTAAACGTAGTTTTCGGTCCACATAACAAATAATGCAAACATATCTATCTATCTATCTATCTATCTATCTATCTATCTATCTATCTATCTATCTATCTATCTATCTTTCTATCTATCTATCTATCTATCTATCTATCTATCTATCTATCTATCTATCTATCTATCTATCTATCTATCTATCTATCTATCTATCTATCTATCTATCTATCTATCTATCTATCTATCTATCTATCTATCTATCTATCTATCTATCTATCTATCTATCTATCTATCTATCTATCTATCTATCTATCTATCTATCTATCTATCTATCTATCTATCTATCTATCTATCTATCTATCTATCTATCTATCTATCTATCTATCTATCTATCTATCTATGCTGTTAAAGTCATACACGTACATAAATTATTGGATAAGGGGGTTAAAACAACAGTCGAAGCAATTTTAAACAACACTTAACATGTATTGTACTGAACCTATCCTCTGTAATAGTCCCACCATCCGATTGTAAACAAAGACTAACATATTTCCCTACTGTCCATACAATCATTCTAAACCTAGACGTGAAGAGTAAGAAGAGATGCATCTATGAATTCTCACAAATCCAAGCATACGCATACATTAAAACAAATGCACACAATGGAAAAAGTGCTCACATATATAGATACGAACACACTATTTCTCACATTGTTGGGAAAAAATACCGATGCTTTATTTTTCATGTATACATATCTCGTCTTCTAGGTATTTCGTAGTTAAAAACACCTGTGATAATGGCAATGCGTATTAAGTAATGCTGTTTGTCAGACGATTGGACGAGGACCTAACTAGTCACCCGAGGGTTGGAGTGATTGGTACCGTACAATGCGTCGACAGGTGGCTGATAAGGCTAATCCTTGAATGGAATGTCGTTTGCGTAAGGGATAGGGGATAATTGGGACATTTCCAGGAGGGTTAATGGCACGTGCCTTTCTGGTTTGCCTCTTTAGCTCTGCAGCTTCTGTCCTGCTAGATACGCACATCATGAAGGCATTGTGCGCAGAGGAAAGCCAAGTGACTCGATAGCTTGGTGTTTGCTCGCATAAATCAGAGATTATGTAGAAAGCTATCAATGCAACTTTTAGATTGTCTTTGAAGCGTTTTTGATGACCTCCGTGGGCTTCTTCTCCTTGCTGTAGCTCGCCATATAATAGTCTCTTAGGCAGCAGGTGATCTGGCATTCGTACAACATGTCCACCCAGCTCAACTGGCACTGCATCAGAGTGGTGTCGATGCTCGAGAGCCCTCCTTCAGCGAGTACCTCAGTGCATAGAACCTTGTCCTGCCACTTGATGTTGAGGATTTTCCTGAGACATGTGATGTGATAGCGATTCAGATCCCTGGCGTTATATTGGAGCACTGTCCTCGTTTCCCATGCGTAAAGTAGAGTGGGAAGCATAATTGCCCTGTAGATCTTTACTTTGACCTGAATGCTGATTCCTCTGCTATTCCAGACGTTGGCATACAATCTGCGGAAAGTTGCCCTGGCTCTGGCAATGTGAAGGTTCACCTCGTCGTCAACAGTGATGCTTTTGACACTGTGCTGCCAAGGTAGCTGCAGCATTTCACTACATTGATGTTTTGGCCGTTGACGGTGATGTTGGGCTCAAATAGGGCTTTCCAGGGACAAAATGATGCAAGACGTCAGTATTCTTGTTACTAATTGTGAGACAATAGCTTATGCAGGAGCGGTAAAACTTGTCAACGCTAAATTGCAGGTCGTCTTCTGTTTCATAATTTAGGGCGCAGTCATCAGAATATGAGAGATCCCTGATGGTGCCTGTCAAGACCTTGGGTTTCGTTTGAAGTCTCCTGGGCTCGAAGTGTTCCATCTATACGGCATCTGATGCCGACTACATACTCTCCTTCTATGAAAGCATAAGTCAATATGGCGTAGAACAATTAACTGAACAGTGTAGGTGCCAGAGCACAACCCTGCTTAAAGCCATTGGTTACTAGGAATGGCTCCGATGTCTCTCCATTGGCTTTGACTCGTGCCGGATCAAGTGTCGGTGTACGAGTTTTACATTTCACGCAATATAAATCCGTATTTATTTATGTTATATCTAAAGGAAATTACTGACTGTTCCCCGTTAAGAAAACGAACACATGCTAAACATCATGCGATGGGTTCAAATGTAATTCGAATGATTATAATTGAACCGTCTGGAAGCGATAAAACGCAGTTTTTGCTTAATTTGATTATGATGTCGATGAAGTGGGATAAACTATATTTGGTAGTTCCGACCGCAGATGATCAACAATGCTACGAGATAAACGATTCAAACGAAAGCGCATAAAACATATAATACAAGATTTTTAACAAATAAAGGCTTGTAGATAAATGGTGGGTTAACCTCAGCTCTTCTTGCTGTCTTCACTCTTTTCTGCTACTTTTGTAAGAGCATAAACTGGTAACAAGCATTATTTATAACGATTTAAATACTACATTGTTATAATTCATTAGACATGCAACAAGTTCTTGATGAATCATATAAAGTTAGCAATCTTTTGGAAAACAAAGCTCTATTGATTGTTTGAACCAAATCAATAATATTAAAACGTAAAATAATGCATACTATTTAAATTTCCTTATATTCAGGAAAACAAGTTCCATAAATGATTTTTTTACAATGATTATAGCAGTTATAATGTATTACTGAGAGGTGTAATATACAGGCTAATAATTATCATACTGTAATATTTAATTAATTTGTTATTATTTGTTTGCTTTGCTTTCCGTGAAGATTTATATGTTATGCAGTCTTTAGTTTGTACTTGATTTTGTCCAAAAGGGCTCTGTCAAAGTGTTTGGATACATAAATACATTCAGTGAAGTTTAAACTGAATTCAAACCTGGAATAACGATTATGTGATTAGACGAGAGACTATTGACACAACATAATACGTAGCTAATATTTTGCTATTATTGTGAATTAAATGTTTAGATAATTTCAAATGGGGTTAAACATGTTTCTTTCAATCTGAGTCTAGGACATGTGTTTGCCACTTGGCAAATCCTAAACTTCTTACCAACTTTGAATGTTTTATTTAAGAAACCGACCTACATCTTATTTCAATTATTATGTCTTCATATATATATTTTTTCTGTTATTTACTTGAAACTTTACCCAGGTTTCAGTCACAAATGAAGCCAGGTCATTCTTATTGTTATGTTTAGTATGTGATTTGAGTTGATTTATTATTTATTTATTTACTGGAAGTGCACAGTACTCATTAATATCATCGTCCTATAACATTTTTCGGAGTTATATTTACGTGAGGCAAGGACAAAGGATTATATGTTTTTGATGCATTCAAAGACTGTTAGCACAATAGTACACTGCAGAATATTGGTACATTAACATGTTTGAGACAATAGTCATATGAACACTATCAAGTTTGAAATTTAATTTGACTATCGCTGGAATTCAGTTCAAACGTCTTACATTAGGACTTGCGACAAAGCTTCTAAGATTATGTGATATTTAATTAGCGTAATATAGGTTATTTTGCAATGTTACATTTGTATCCAAGAGAACTATAAACAAACTATATACTAAGTTTTGTAATCCTGTTTGATGTTTGCGTTTTTATGTTACTCAGTTAAACACAATAGACAGGTAACAAAAAGAGAGAAATAGGAAAAAAATTTGTATATGAATGAAATTCATGTAACGTATGTTATCAGTGTAATGGAAATAACGTAGGTAGGGAAATGTTGCAAATATATAACCACGAAGTCTTCAAGTAACCCTTTAACACTAATGCAAGCACAGATACAAAATACAGAATATACAATCAAATACATTAGAGTGAATTGTCTCGTTTCTAAGCGCACTGACAAGTTGTTTGAGCATGACAAATTCACCATTGAAGAAAATTAGCGATTTTTGAGTGTTTAGTGTCATATTCTTAGAACACGTGGTTCAACCGAATATAAATACCTCCAAGGTGCGGCTAGAAAGGTTAACACAACCTTACTGCTATTGAATATGAAGTTTAAAAGAGAGCTAAACCTAGAGCTAACACAATTATTGATGAAAACAAGAACAAGTAAACATTTCTAGACAGAGACAGAGTACATTAGCTACAAACTACAATGCATTTTACAAAAGATAAAGTAAATACTAACTAATTTGCCTAAGATGTTGATTGTTATACAACTGATAGAGCACGAGATAACCAGGAACGGAGTGGTTCTTGGACATGACATGCAGGAAAATGGAAACAAATATGAAACACATGTGAATCTACAATCTCATGTGGAACGGTTAATACAGATATGTATATCGAATTACACTCATTACACGCAAAAGACGCTTCACTTCAATACGTCTTTAAATATTTGGAGTTCATGAAAGATTATGTCTATGTAAATGTTGACGTTTACTTCAATTTTACTACTTAAACTGTTGTAATTTTGATTACAAGTGAAGAACTATCTTGTTAGTTACACTTTAGAGCTAAACACCAGTATAATGAGTTAGCACTGGATACGAAAGGTTGTTCGTTATATCTGGAATTGAATAAAATATTCACTAGCTGGTTCCAATTAAACATGGCCATGTTCATGGTAGGATAAAACTTTGTAGCTATAGCAAACCAAATGTCCACAGATACCATGACATCAATTATGATAGGATGATTATATGCTATATCAATATCGTGTACAATAAGCAACTATCTGCTCAAGGTATATGATCATAATCGAAACAACCAAGAACGAAATAACTTATTAGACAAACGAGTATAGGAAACAAGAGTGTAAGTCCATGAAACATAACCAATTCAAAGAATATGCTTGAACAAACGATAAAATATTATCTTTGTAATTAGTATTTGAACAATTCAAACAGTGCCTTCTCTTCGTGTGCGTCCCGTCATATTTTTGGCAATGAGTACGGATTAAGGTAAGCATGACAACAAAAAAGACTTAGACATGAATAAATCATACCAGTACTGAGGAGAAAATGTCAAACATAAATAATTGTTATCGTTCTTGAGCTATGTAGCCTATATAATGCTTTCAAATGGATATGTTGGCAGAGTACATAACGATGGTTTCTATGTACGGCAATGCATTATACCTAACAAGCGGATGAATATCCAACATTAATATAAAAACCAGAGTTACATACATCATTGAAACACTTTCATTGTAAGTGAGTATATTAAGTTCACAACTTACAAAGTTGAATTGTTATCAGTTTGGTTAGGACAAACACAATAAATCAATAGTTTTATTCTAATCAAACTATTTTAATCTTCTACGTAACTCTCTAAAACGTTCTTGATTTGACGTAAAGCTTACATCAATCAGCATATAACATATTTAAACACAATGTGTCGCCTTCTCAACTTCACTCCCACCAATTAAATTGCTTTCATTAATGCATAAACAGTGCTTTTTTATTTACATTTGATGGGTGTTTAAAATAATAAAGTATGCTCTTGTAACTTCGACATCAAGACTTTGTTTGACGTATTCCCCTAACTATTTAGGGTTGCCACATAAATCCATGCAACCTAGATATATAACGTTTAAACAAACTGCGTACAAATTGCCTTTGAAACAAGTACGGTGTATTGCCATTTACTACTTGTTACGAAATGCCTGATATGGCCTGGTTAGAACACTAAACGTTTGTTTATTACCAAGGTGAGAGATTGCCACTTCATTTTGTTTGAGCCAATGAGTTGGGTAAGTTGTATTATTTTTAATCAACAATCATCTCTTTTCTAAAACTAATGTTCAGTTTCGTAAAACACGTTCAATGTTGTATTATATGTTTTATTTTATTTTATTGTGCTTGTAATTTAATTTATTCAGAGTGTATGACCTCTATAATGTGGTGATACGACTCGGATTATTAAGAGGGAGATGGACACATGTGCATACTCCTGTTGATAATTTTATCTGATCGCTATTATAACTAATGTTAAAAACGTACTATGTATGTATTAATATTTAACAGTATATTGTATTTCTTTTTTAATGGCATGCCATTCCTACGCCACGTTCATATATGAGGAATATTTCAGGCGGGATATATTAACCCAATCGTGACTGTCATATATTTAATGTAGTTACAATTAAAGCAGACTATAAGGAAAGTTGTTTATTTTCTATATTCAGCTCAGTAGGTGTAAATAACCAGATGAGTGAGTGAATATGAATATATCTGGTTCACCATTACGACGTTAGACCGCCAGTGAAGTGCCCACGTGTACGTGTATAAAACTCTGAAAGGTGTGAGTGACCGTGCCAGAAAGCGGGCCTAGTCAACATTGGATACGCATGTGATGTTGTCTAAAGTGCTTCATTGTATTGTTTGACTACATGAATTTAGTAAAAGTAGTGTTTGACTACATGTCTTCCATACAGTAGTGTTTTTTTGACTACATTTATTCAATGCAGTAGTGTTTGACTAAATGAATGTAAAACAGTAGTGTTTGACAACATAAGTTTGGTATGGTAGTCTTTGAGTCCAATTATTCATTTGTTTTATATACATATTATATATCTTTGTATTTATGTTAATCTCATGTTTCTTACTCATTGCTTACTCATTGATGTTGGAGTGTAATACATTTTCATTGTCACTCGCATACGTGTTTGTTATTTCTTGAAATTCAGCTTAGTTTCAAAGAGTGTCAGCTCGATTATGTTGCACTACTGATTATCTTACATTCGAAAGTTTAATGCCACGTATCTTGTAATTATATAGAATGTTTATTATTTATTAAAATCGAGCATTTCATGAAATCTATTAAACATCTGTAATATTTCTTCTTAGATATATTGCTTTCCGAAGTCTGTCGTATTTTTGCTCTTATGTCATTCGTGGACGCCCATGAAACAAATTACTCGTTCGACTTTGGATTCACATAAACAAAAGCGCGTTATCACAAACACAGTATATTGATATTCTAAAGGTGTCTGTTTTACAATTTATTTTATTTGGATCATTCCAACAGTGCGAAAAGACATGTTTGATCACAATGGTGAAACAAATATACTCGCCTAGCAGTGAGCGGTAAAGCAGGTTTAGACATATTCATGTGGAACCAGTAAATAACCTTAATGCTGGCAATACTAGATAAAGTGTTCAAGCGTGCCAGCCGTTGTAAATTTGCAACGAAAGATGCCAATTAAAGATATATATATATATATATATATATATATATATATATATATATATATATATATATATATATATATATATATATATATATATATATATCCTTATATATATATATATATATATATATATATATATATATGTGTGTGTGTGTGTGTATATGTATATATGTATATATCATCATCATCACTGGCAACTTAGTCTCGGGAGATCATGCGGATAGCGACCTTGGGTCTGTGTCTGCGTTGTTGGCATCGTCCGCTGTGGTTGTGCAAGCCTATGCGCGAGTGGCAGTTCCTCTTGCAGTTTGTGCAGACACACTGGGAAGCCTGGGTTACTGTGGTTGCTGCCACATGGCCCTTTCTTACACGTTTCTCTGCCACCAACTGGTCTCTCCTCGTATCAGCGGCTGATATACCCTTACTTACTGCCAGTCTCCAGGATCATCCATCCTCAGCCATCACTTCCCAGCCATCATGTGCGATGTCGCATGCCTTCATGTGCCTATTGCTCGCATCCTTGAAACGGAGTGAGGGGCGGCCGACTCTTATCGTGCCAGTGGCCACCTGTCCATATAGGATGTCCTTTAGCAGCCTCCCATGCGTCGGACGTGTCCCAGCCATCGAAGGCGACGTTTACTCAGCATGGAGAACATGCGGAGGGTATTTGCGCACTGCAGGATTCATTGTGAGGGACACGGTCTTGCCAGTTGATTTTTAGGATAAGCTTAAGGCACCGTATATGGAAGGATTTAAGCCGGCGCTCTTGCCTAATGTATGTAGTCCAGGTTTCACTTCCATATAGAAGTGTGCCGTCAATGAAGGCCTGGTAAACTTGGACTTTGGTGTGCTCTGTCAGCGCGTTGTTTTCCCACACCCTCATCGTCAGTCGTGACGTGATGGTATTTGCCTTTCCAAGCCTTCTGTCCAGCTCCTTATCAAGCGAGAGAGTGTTGCTGATGGTTGACCCCAGGTAGGTTAAGTTGTTCACTACTTCTAGGGGCAATGGTGGTGTCTTGCACGCTGACCTTTGTCTTTTCCAGGCTGATGGCGAGTCCAAACTGCGTGCAGGCATCAGCAAAATGGTCTCCCAGTCTTTGGAGGGCTTCCACAGTGTGCGTCGTCACAAGAGCCGCGTCATCTGCATAAAGCATCTCTCACAGCCCTTACTTTCGTCTTCTAGAGCAGTCGTGCCAGGTTGAACAGTCTTCCATCGGACCTGGTGTTTAATTATATGTGATCATTGGATGAGTCAAAGGCGAAGGACAGAGGAAAGGAAAAGAATAACCCAAATAAGATTGGTGCCAGAACGCAGCCCTGATTCACGCTGCTATTAACTGGGAAGGAGGTAGAGGAAGATCCATCATACAGGGCTGTTCCCTTCATATATGCATGGAAAGAGATTATCATGTTGCGGAATTTTGTTTTTGAGGGGGGGAGCAACTGATCTTACTGAGAACTTCAAATAGGCCCTTCCTGCTGACTAAGTCAAAGGCCTTGGTGAGGTCCATGAACATCATGTAGAGTGGTTGACCTTGCTGTCTGCGCTTCTCTTGGAGTTGTCACTAGGACATGATCATGTCTCGTCTGGACCTGCCTGCTCTGAAGCTGCACTGTGATTCTGGGTACACACGGTCTGCCAGCAAATGTAGCCTGTTTAGTATGATGCGGGCATGCACTTTACCAACGATGCTCAGAAGCGAGATCCCAATATAATTATTACAGTCACTGCGGTCGCCCTTGTTTTTGTAAAGGCTCACAATTGTGGCATCACGCATGTCTTGGGGGACTGCTCCTTCCTCCCTGCAGAGGCCACGTAGTTGCAGTGGTTGAAGCAGTATTGGTTTCCCACGTTTGATAGCCTCGGGCTGGATGCTGTCACTACCTGGTGCTTTGTCATTTGAGACGGAGTCAATTGCTTTACTGAGCTCTTCTAAGGTTGGCACTTGGTCGAGCTTCTCCATGGTGGGAAGATCCTTTATGCTGCTGACGGCTGCTTCGGTGACTAACGTTTCTCCGGAGTATAGCCCTGATTAGTGCTCCACCAATCTGGCCATCTGTTGCCCACAGTCTGTGATCTTCTGTCCCATGAGGAATTTCAGGGGACCGACCCTTTCACTGTTGGGCCTAGAGCCTTCTTGATGCCATTGTACATACCTTGGATATTTCCGGACTCGGCACTGCGCTGGATTCCTTCACACAGTTGTTGCCAGTACTCGTTCGCGCACTGTCTAGCAATGCATTGCGTGTTACCTAGGGCACTTTTAAGAGCAGTAAGCATCCGTTCATTAGGGCATTTTTGTTTAGGCTAGAGTGGGGGCGTAGACACTGATCATGTTGACAGGACCTGCAGTTATGGTGAGGCGAATGGACAAGAGACGCTCAGTGCCCCCTGTTGGGGGTTCAACCAAGGTCAGAAGATTGTTTTTGATGGCGAAGCCCACTCCATGCTGACGGGGCTCCTCAGGTTCTCGACTCTTTCAGAAGATGGTGTAGTTTCCCTCTCTGAGGGAGCCAGTAGAGGCCAGCCTAGTTTCCTGGAGGGCAGCTATGCTGATATTTAGCCTGGCGAGTTCTCTAAGGATGATAGCCGTTTTCCTGGTTTTGTCCACTTCACTGGGGTCATCGGTAATGCCTGTACACATAGTGCGCACATTCCAGCCTGCAAGTCGAAGATTTGGAGTCTTCTTTATTTGTTTCTTTTTTCTTTTGTCTTGTGTGGAATTTCCGTCTGCTTGTCATGTTGAGTAACACACTGAGCTCCAGACATCCAATGGATCAGACAGACGATGGCGGGTCAACACCTTATTGACATAGTGCTGCCCGGCTTGAGACGGGCGGTAGTTGGCCAGTGGGACGCGATGATCCCTATCACCGTCAGTCTCTGTGAAAACAAAGGGCCCCGCGTGAAGTTGCTGCTGTGGACACAATAGTGTAGGAGAGGCCATATGCAAGAAACCTCCTGTCCATCAGAACGAGACAGTGGTCTTGCAGCGATCACTACACCTGGATAGTAGAGGATATGAGAGACGCTCCACTTCCCTTTGGCAAGAGGGACGTCAGTATGCTTTTTAGAAGGAATATTGTTTCAGGCGTATTACTATACCTAGCTAATATATAATTGTAGCATAGGCAGAGTTCATCCTTTGCAACAATCATTATTTATATTTCTGGACGTTGACATTTGTCTATGTTAACGAACTAACATAACTAAATTCCAAATCATACGAAAATGTTACAGCCATTACAATACAAGTCTGACGTGACTAGTACTCGCAGCTTCATCAAATATCGTATTTTATCTTTATACGATCATGCATACCGAAAACATTTGATGAAATCTACTTTGAAAAGGTGGTAATCAAATTGAGCACTTTCGGGGATAAGGCATTGATACTAATATAAAATCTATATTAAGCTATTTCTTTTGACATATTACCACATTTCGGAATTTCGTTATCTCGATGAAAGTTTATTTGTTCAGTACAGTAAATGGATCTTTGTATTTAAATACATGAATACATATGTACAGATAATTTAAATAATGAATACAATAATAATAAACTGATGTTGCTAAAATCTTACAGCACGAATTAACAATTCTTCGCTAAATAAGAATATAGTTTTCCACTTGAGAATACAAGTTCGCAGTTATATCATTTCCACCAATGTATTATATGTAGAGAAAATTTCATTCTGATATATTCAAACTAATTACACGATAACCTTTTCTCAATTATAATTGCTGTGATTATACGTATATCTGACAAATTTGGAATTTCATTGGGAATATTTCCTTTCCAATATATTGGACTCTTATTGAAAGATTGAGATAAACATATTGTTTGCAAACTCAAAATGAATTGGTCAGCTAGATAATGAATATATTTTGAGCATGGTCACGTCCACAATACATCCATTCATAGCATATAAGACATAAACAAACTTCCGACATTGCAAATTAAATAAGAAAACATCTGCCGAAATAAAAAAGAAAGATTTATTTATTTATATTCATCGTCAAAGAATAATAATAATAATAATAATAATAATAATAATAATAATAATAATAATAATAAAGACTTTGTAAAATGCCTAATCTTTAGATGTTCTAAGCACTTTAAGACATGTATAATGAATTGACTACAAAAAAAAGCAAAACAAACACCATGCAAAATTAGAAAACAGGTAGTCTAGGAAACATTATTAAGTTTGTTCTTGCAATCGAAGAAGGTGAGATGTAAGGGCACTCTGGAAACGGCTTATCGTATATTTCTGTCTAATTACAATGGGCCACGCTACTTGGCCCAGACGGTGTAAATGTAATGTTTGTGATGCTGATATTTATTTTTTGAACAAATGATGAGACACTGGATGATGATCTATGAGTATTGACAGCGGCTGAGTGTATATAATGAAGAGACCATGTACAATAACAGAACCCTGTGGAACACCACAACATAGATCAACTAGGCTAGAGTGTATTCCATTTGCAGATAATGTCACAAAATTGGTCACAAAATAAATTTGTTATGATTAGGAAGTATTTGAATATTTTTGTTGTAAATGTGTACAGCGTTATCTAAAGTGAATATGTGCTTTTTGCCAGGTAAGCGACGTTACTAATATGTATCTTGCCGGAATTTACTTGCGACGAGGGAGATTACAATAATGATATGCACGGGTATTTTACTCTGAATATTACTCTCTCTCTCTCTCTCTCTCTCTCTCTCTCTCTCTCTCTCTCTCTCTCTCTCTCTCTCTCTCTCTCTCATATGGATTCAAAGGGGATCAATGTACAACCGACACACTGGTCATTTAAAAGAGTGGCAGTGGAGATATTAGGACAAATACAACCAGTTACCAAAAGAAAGAATCGGTATATTCTTACTCTTGTGGATTACGCAGCCATATATCCCTCAGCCGTAGCGTTACCAACTATTGAAACGGAACGGTTGGCGGAACATCTTTAGTAGGGTACGGTGCCAGAATAAAACCTGACGGAATGTGGTGACCAATTCACCTCTTACCTCATAGGCAAAATACGTAGGATGTTGTCCATCAAACAGCTAAACACTGCCAGATGCCATCCGATGTGCAATGAACTGGTAGATACGTTTAATAGTACCTAAAATACATGCTACGAAACATGTGCACAAAAAGTCCACAAGACTGGGACCGCTATTTAAACGCGGTTCTGTTCACGTACGGTGAAGTACTGCAAGAAAGTTTAGGGTTTTCACCCTTCGAATTGTTGTAAAGAAGAAAAGTTCGATGCCCGATGCAGATGCTACACGAACTATGGGCATGTGCCGTATATGTTAGATATGCGAGATAAACTAGAAACTACATGTATGATTAAACGTCTTGAATTAATGAAAAATCGGGACGCAGATATGCCAGATATAATCGCAAAGCGCGAAATATGATATTTATTGTAGTAGATCAGGTTATATTGCTTCTTCCTATTAGCACAAATAAGTTACTAGTCAGGTGGAAAAGGTACCCACGAAGTTAAATAGGTCAAGTGTGATATTGATTATATAATTGGTGTTATCGGTAATTTAAAGACATTCCATGCTAACATGCTTAAAGTTGTACATCAAGAGACAGAGAGACAATGTAGAAAAATAGGGGTCTTAAATGTTGTATGTACGACAGTCGTAGACGGCTCAGAAATCGAGGTTTCCTTTGAGTGTCCCTTGGGAATTGCGAGAGAAGGGTTAGATAATGTCGGTTTGAGTGCAATTGGCCAAAATGCAGCTTCAACAAGTTAATGCACTCTTGGTTAAATACTCTAACATATTCACCGACAGACCAGGTTGTACAACCTTGGCAGACATCAACATTAAAATGAATACATCTGACCCCATTAGAATCAAAGGTTATCATGTACCATATAATGCACCAGACGCAGTGGAAGAAGAGGTGAGTAAAATATTAGATCTGGGGGTGATTGACTCATCCAACTCGCTATATTCTTCTCCCGTAGTGCAAGTCAGGAAACAAAATGGGACGAACTGATTCTATATAGACTTCCGACAGTTAAATACAATCACGGTGTTCGATGCAGAACCAATGCCAGGTATGGAGGGCATATATGCAAAGTTGTCGGGCAATCGATGGGTTTGAAAATTGGACCTGTTCAAGGGATATTGGCAGGTTCCCATTGTTCACGAGTCCCTTGCATTGACGACAACATTTGCGACCCAGAAATGATTATATCACTTCAAACTATAGTCATTCGGGTTAGTAGGTACCAGCGCCACCTGTTGTCGTTTGATGCTCAAGTTGCTACAAGATTTAGAAAGCGTTGATATCTTTGTAGACGACATATTAGTGTACACGAATACTTGTAGTGAGCAAGTTTCCTTCTCGGAGAAACTCTTCCATTGACTCCGCAGAGCAAACCTCACAGTGAGACCCACTAAATGCAACATTAGACTGTTTGGTTCATAGAGTCAGTGGTTGAAGTCAGTTCAAACCTCACCCCAAGCACGTGGAAGCGTTTATAAAGGTACCAAAGATAGACAAGAAAACGTAAGTTCGTTCATTTATAGGTCTAGAAGGGTTATATAGAAAGTGTAAACCAAACATTGCAGCCATGGCTACCCCACTGTTTGGTCTGGCACAGATGGAGCAACCAAATGTATTAGAGTAGTGGCTGCCACAAGATAGATCTTTTTGCGCGCTGAAAGAGTAACAAATTAGTGAATCTATATTAATATTGCCAGTTGTTAGCAAACTTTTTTTTAGGAACAGATGTATCTGAAAATGGGGTTGAAGCAGTTTTACTGCAAGAGCAAGATAACAATAACTTACCTGTTGCTTACTCAAGTAAAAAAGTGTTACCAAGGGAGGAAAATTATTCCATTATTCTGATAGAGTGTTTGGCCGTAGTGTGAGAAATTGGGAAGTATCAAGCGTTTCTTTTGGGGAGAGATTTCGTTATCGAGGCTAATGACCAACCCCTATTGTATTTAAACAATGCCATAGTCACTACCGCTTGGTGGATGCGTTTTGCCATGATAATACAACCTTATCTCTTCCGTTTACAGGCAATGAGAATAGTTGAAAATATAGGGGCAGACTGCTTGAGTATGACATGATTGGAAATTTGGGTAAATCTTTACCCAGTATAGAAAATCTAGATTGCAGTATAACCAGTCTAAATATTGTAACAATCATTAGTTGTTATTTTTCTTTTTTCTGTGAAATGTTTTGTTTTTTTTTTAAAGAAAGAAAATGTGTACATTTTTTCCCCGTGGTGGTGGTGGTGGGGGAGGTATTGCCACATAATTAGGCAAAAAGTAACTTGGTTATGCCTTAGCACTATTTGACTATTATCTAGGGTAAATAAGTGTTTTTCCATGTAAGCGACGGTACTAACATGTATCTCGCCGATTTGCTTGGATGTCATGCATTAGTTTGGTTCTATTTATCTTACGGGAATTTTGCTTTGTAGCAAATAAAGGTGGATAAGTAGGGACTGATGGGTCCAGACGACATATAATGCAGAGATGATTTGATGCAAGTTCGTGGTATATAAGTGTGGGCCGGAGAATATTATAATCAGGTCTATGAAGAATCCTGTCAATACGGTGACCATGCAAATGAGGGGGTTGGTTAACTGACTGTTTAATATTGAAACCATGAATAGAATCTAGGCCTTTTGATGTGTATGGGTTTTCAGGACAGTCAAAGCGAACTTTGAAATCTCCAAGAATAATCAGGTTGCGACATATCGAATTTCCATATTCCAAGAGATTCGGAAACTGCTTTAAACAGAAAGATTCAGTCCGCTGGTTTTTATACTAGGCCGGGGATGTGAGAGGCAGAAACATTGACTCACATTTATTCTCGTGTGAGTGTTGTTTGGACTAGTTCAAACGATGTGTGCCAGAAGTTGAAGGTTGTGTTGTGTTTTTAGACATTGTATCATGTAATTCTTTGTGATGACTGAAAGTACAACTCTGTGAGAGTGGCGGGGGGAGCACTTCATGAAAGTAACCGGTGGGTGTTAGATCCGCGCACTTGGGCTCATCGCCTGTTGTTTTTACCCATGTTGTTGACCAGTAGTAGACGTCGATATTCTGAGAGTTTATAAAATTAACTATTTACGTGCGTTTCTCCGGTGGTCTTAATCATTGGTAGTTTTTCAATGCAATACGTAGTGGTATCTCTGGGATAGTTTTCACAAAGGTTGATGATTAAATAGGGATTTGCACAAGGTTATGTAAATTAACGGCTGAATGTTTAAACTGTTTAGCCGGAATGGGCGAAAGGGAGATAACTTTAAATCCTCTTCCAGTTCTACGTAGGCCAGCTTTGAAACAATACTTCATTTTTCGCTTTCGTCTAAATTTAACTAAAGATGACTGTAATGCCTGTTCGTTTAGTTTTGATTTGAGCACATTATAGTATAGAGAGTCAAGGGGTGTTCATTTAAATCATTAATGAGGGTCCATCAAACAATTGACCGGCGATCACATGCTGGCGGTTTATTCAAGAACAAAGGACGTTGTAGCAGAGAAGCAATACATGTGAGAAAAACTTCTAACTGCTTTTGTTTACATGACGCATACAATTAAATAAGATAAATTTTTATGAATGACACAATGTCTGCACGAAACGATATATTTATATATGAGTGAAACTGCAACTGCTATAAGTCTAAATTGTGGTTTGACCTGCCTGGTGTCAATATTGAAATACTGCAATATCAACATCATGGCTTAATAATCGCTGACTTGTTTTTCATCTTGTCAATGAATGCAAAGGGGTAGTGATCACTAAATTATAATACAGTAATCGTAGACGAAGCTGATCTAATATACACTTTAAATTGCTTCAAAGCCCATATATAAAACCAAGCATCCCTTCAATATTGTGCAATAATTTGTCTGGTGCTTTAATAATTTATTAGAAATATAGCACACTGGATGATCAACGCCAATATTGTCTTCTTGAATTAATACTGCGCCAACCCTCGCATCACTTACATGAAGAGACAATTACAGTGAATTCCTGTAATTTGAAACTTAAATAACTGGTGCACTTTTAAGTATAACCTTCAACTTAAACAAAACATTTTCAAACCATTAAACGTTGTTTCCTTGCTTAATACAGTTACCATGGGTTCAGTAATTATCCAAAATTAGTACAAGTTTTCTGATAATATCCAGCGATAACGAATGATCGCATCAGTTGCCTTTAGTTAACAGGCACACTAATTTAAAGAAAGCATTGACCTTAGTATGTACAAGTGTAACGACGCGTTTAGGTCCCACAATATGTCCAGAAAATGTAACATAAGCTCGGTATAACTAACCTTTGGATACATTAATTGCGAATTGTGCTTTGTCAACACGACGAGACGAAAGTATTCTCATCAAGAGCCGAACCAATACAAATGTCAGCTACGGTAATACTATCCTGTTCAACATCATTCGCAAGAGCTTTCCATGCTATTGTTCAAGTACCTACACAAGCTGAGTTTAAATCAGGGATTTTGTTCTTAAAAGGATGTACCTTCTAGTTCAAACCAGGAATGTAAATTATATATGGATTAACCAAAACCTTACTTCCATCCAGGCATTGCCTAGAACTACATAAATACAATCGATGGATAAAGACAATACTTTTCGGACCGTGACGGGTGCCGAGACTAAGTCTGACGACACATTTACCCATTGAAAAGGAACATTAACAAAGCAACACTCTACTTCTTGAATGCTAATACTCTCAGTAGAAGAAGGTAAAGTACCTGACACTTAAAGACTCTGATAAGTTCTTGCGTGCCTTACACTTTTAATAGGGATAGTACTAGGTGAATTAATAATGAGTAATACAATACATTTCGATATAAATGATTCCCATCTGTCCATATTTAAATCAGTTTGGAATTTGTTTGACCCGATACATGTATTGCATTACCTATGTCACCGTGTCCTATCTGTCTTAGAAACTACGCATTTGTAATATGTCTATGTTGATCATGTTGCTTAACCATCAATTTGCAGCAACCAACAATCACGTGCCTATTCGTATTGGAATAGGTGCACGTAGGTTGAGGTAAGGGTGCTTTGATTAATCTGTTTAGAAACTTGATTCATAACAGTTGTGCCAGATTGTGATTTGGAAGTGCTTGCATGCTAATGAAATACGTGTTTTAACATAATACTGTTGAACGCAAGGCTTAGTGACAAACGGACCTTTATGAGTTAAGCAATACTCTTCAGGTTACTAGCAGAGTTTCGACCTTGTGATGATCAAGGTAATTCCTAGTTAAACATTGGACAGAAGTCTTGAACTCGTCAACTAATACGTGTTTTCTAAGATTTCCGTAATCGCATACTGTTTTGGCTAAGTGAAAGCTATGAAATAATTTCTCATTTCTCTTGAAAATTGGACATGGGTTTGTCCAGTTTCATTATTCCTACACCTTTCCCCTAGGCCTCAGGTACCAACACATAACTTTGGACGATGTATTCCTTACACAGGCTATAAAGCGCATTTTGTAGCACAGACAGAGAGATGTAGGCATCACGAACTTTACGGAAGAAAGTGCACAGTGTAATAATCGAGTGTATTGTTTTAAACCATGAAAACATTTATCGCCTTCTCTTTCTGTAAAATAGGGTACTAGCCTAATATGTTCTTGACACGAAACCTGAGTTTGTGTATAAAGTAGGGACGTGCTTTTCGCTTGCCAACTCTCATTCTTTCAATATAAATTCAAATGATCCTTCTTCTTGTCCTATTATGCTATACATTTATCTCTCATATTTTATCACATTTCGTCTTTATTTGCATTCTACGTTATGACTTTCTCACAATGGTATCTCTATCTTGTTTTTCTCTTTGATCTCTCTCTCTAATTCACTTTTCACCTCTCTCCTGTCTTCTATGTCTGTCTGATGTGGTTCTCTCTCTCTCTCTCTCTCTCTCTCTCTCTCTCTCTCTCTCTCTCTCTCTCTCTCTCTGCCGTTCTCTCTCTCTATCTCTATATCTTTTAGTTTTCAAAATGCTATATCTACCTGTCTTTCTCTCCCTCTGTCTCTGTCTGTCTGTCAGTCTCTGTCTGTCTGTCTCTCTATCTATCTATGTATCTATCTATGTATCTATCTATCTATCTATCTTTATATATATATATATATATATATATATATATATATATATATATATATATATATATATATATATATATATATATATCTTCTCTTTCTGTAGCTGAAACTGCACTTGTGAACATGTTTCTGAATAATTTGTTATCTTAGTTGTATATGATTCCAGTGTTTTATTTTCAATTCCATAACTTGCATCGTAGGTTTTGATTTAGCTGATTAGTTAAACACATGGATATTGTATCTAAAAATGTTATTTGTAAAAGGCGCAATATGTTTGGGTGTGACCGATAATTTCACATTCCTTATCTTCTCTTACGGCAGCATAATACTAGTTTATATAAATTAATAAATTCGTCGTCAGATAGATGTTTTGGTGACTCCTAATGCATCAATGATCATCATTATCATCATTCTCTTGACCTAGTTTGGTCGTCGAAGCACTCTGCTACAGAACATCTGACGAGTTTCCTCAACGTGTCGCGAACATGTACCAATGCCTCTGTCTCCGCATCCATTTTGCCGCTCCATTATGTGATGGTGTAAGTCCATTATTTTATATGTCTACATCTCATTTTTCGATTCTGGACGCTGCCCTGCAGTTGAAGATAAACTGCTGGCTTGTGACATGACCATAACATTGCAGCTTTCTCTTATTGACACTGGTGAGGAGGTCTTCATAATTGCCTATCCTATTGTGCGCCTGATGGTGTTACGTACTTCTTTATTTATGACGTGGTCCATGTAAGAGATGCCATGGATGGTACAGTATCAACTCATTTCAAGTGCTTGGATTCTTCTTTGTAATTCTGTTGGCAGCGTCCATACCTCACATGAATACAAAATTTGATAACTTGCACTCTCAATAGTTTCATTTAAGTTTTCAGTCAGATATGTTTGGCTCTCCAGATCGGTCTTAGCTTTGATATAGCTGCCGTTGTTTAAGCTGCTCGTGACATAATTTATGCTATTGATCCCTCTGTTGTGATTATGGAACAAAGATGTTTGAACTGGTTCACTGTTTATAGTTCCAGTCCTCTGAGTTTAATCTTGGCTGATGTTTATTTTGCCACTATTTGCCATCAGCGTTGTCTTCTAAGCGCATATCTCCGTGTCAAATCTGGAAGATGTTTCATCCAGGTGTTTCACTAAGGTGGCAAGATCTTCTTTACTGCCGAACAGCCCATCAATGTCGTCTGAAAGCGGAGGTTGGTGCTGTTATACCTTCCGATGCTGACAGACGTACAGTGGTTTTCCAAGGCTCTGCTCATGATAATCTCTCAGTAAATGTTGAAAACCTTAGGTGACAGGAGACAGGAGACAGTACTGCGAATGTTGTCTGAACAAGTCCACCCAAACACTGTCACATAATTAGAAAGAACAGAAAACTACTTTTGTTTTGCCAGATAAATATTTCATTATTTGGGGTGTGCATGCGTGCAGCGCTGTCTGGGATGAACAGTTGTTTTTTTTTCAGACGAGCGACGAAACTAACGTATGTCTCGCAGCCGTAAACTACTTGCGGCTACGGACATCATTATCACGATATGCACGAGTATTTTACCTTGAATATTAATCATTGTCCTTTGAATTAAGCAAGATTAAGGTATAATCGACAGTGATATTTTGGATCTAGTGAAGAGAGCACGTATTTTCACGTGGTATCTCTAAAAGCCATATGGGTGAGTGTAAAATTTATATTTTATTTGATATGCGAAGTTAATTGAGTTTGTATTGTCATATCGTGTAATGATTCATTTACAAAGCATATTTGAAATATTGTGAACTGTGAATTTCAAGTTTTTTTTAAAGAGTTTAATGTATTAGTATTTTCCAGAACTCATTATTATTACCAGTTTGGTTTTATTGTAGCTTACGAGGTAGTTACGAGGTGGTTACAACGTTATGTGGTTACGACGTTACGAGGTAACGAGGATGTCTATATGTATGTACGTATATATGTACATATGATGGAACCACGACTGTAGACGTAGCTAATACAAAGGTTGCTGTATGCTGTCTGTACTTGTATACGTATTACTGGCTGTACATGTAGTGGATCCATGAAAGGGTGAGCGGCCGATAGAACATAGTGGGTCAACCCGAAGAACGTGGTGGAACTGTGCGGTTTATAGGTGGATGAATTGTGCAACTGTACAAGGGTCAAGAAGCATATGCTTATTCCAATTGTTGTTTATACTGACATATTTGTATTTACATGAGATTATTTTGAATCATAGTTGAATTCTTTGAGATTTGTGAACCTTTCTTACAGTGCAGAACATTTGAAACTTATTTGAGCACTTAAGATTGTTTCAATCCCATGTCTTGTCTATACGTGAAACTATATGATTATTTATGATTTGAAACTGAGGTTTTTTGAGGCTGTTTATAATATTATTTGTTAATTTTCAATGTGTGAATATTAGTATAGAGTGATTGAATCAATTGTATATTGAGCGTGTGTGCGAATCATTGTATTTTTACATCATACATTTTTCTGTACTAATTAAGTAAATACATTTAAATCTTTCAAAACAAAATAAATAAGAAATGAGGTTTTGTTTTGTTGTGCTTCTTCCACATTGGAACCTTGAATTTTTGCAGCAATTATTTCTTCTGCATGTAGTTTCAGTCTGTTCAATATGATTTTAAGCATCACCTTATCAGCATGGCTGATCAAACGGATAGTTCTGTAATTTTGGAGATTGCCGTTTTTGGAAAGTTTTACAATGAGTAAGTGTGTCCACTGTGTTGGCCATTCACCTGTCGTCCAGATAATGTTGCTGATGTTTGTTTGTATCTCTATCACTAGACCCCTTTCTTGACCCGTTCCGCTGGGATGTTGTCTATTTCAGGGCCCTTCCCTTTTTTCAGATATCTTATTGCTGACTGATTCAAAGGAAATATCAGTTGAAATCAACTTTATTGTGTGTGTTTGTGATTTGAATCGAGGCGACAATGCGCTTGAGTAATGTGTTTATGGTGATTCGGAAGTTTTCTGACATGTTGATTTCATGTAGCCGAAAGTCCAGTCACTCCGACGAATGCACGATCACGTGTAGTATAGTGCCGACCAGCATATAATGTGACATTCTATTGACACTATTTGTTATACGATTCCAGGCAGTGTATTAGTCATTAACGTTATAGTTCTATTATTGTTCAACGTAGACAAAGTTTAAAAGTTATTTCTTTAAATTCGGCAAAACTATTCGTAATTATTATCTCTGTTGGGATGATGCTTATTAGGATTACCATCAATTATTTCAACTTTTAAATGACGGATAATGTTTAAGTCCTCTAAGAAGGATATCTCTCAAAATCAGAACAAGGACGTTTGAAACAGGACACAAACACGTCCTTTTGATTGTTAGTGAATAGATAGCTATCCATTAATATCCAAAATAGTTAGTTGTTGACTGTGTGGTTATATGCGTAACACATATTTGCCTGTCACGTTGTTATGTAATTGTTTTCGATACAGTCATATGGAACTTTATGGAAAATAATACTTGGTTTGTTTACTAAGTCATTTAAAACTGACAAAATATAACGTGTGGCAGGAAATATAGGAGCCAGGCATGGATAAACTGTACATATGTTTGAATTGATTTGGAAGCAGGAACCAACATTTGTACATGCCCCACTTGAACCCATGTCCATATTTCAAGGATGTTTAAGATTATACTTTCACATTCAGTGTTTTTTATATCTTTTAATTAGATTGAGTGTCTTGCAAAGTAGTACTAAGTACTAAGCACTTTGCTATATATTATGTACATACAACCTACACACTAACATTACCACGATGTTCAGCACGCGGTGGAGCCTTATAATAAAGTAAATTTGCCTAGCAGCATAAAGGGCAGACTGACCTCGATTGCACTAGGTCATTTTGTTAAAAGAACACTTGCTACAAAAACGAAAAACAAAACCAAACAAATATTCGCCAAGTCTCTAACTTACCGCGAATGTTTATAATTGTGTTAGTTAATTTTGTTTCTAACTGTGCTTCCTAATATTTGTAAGAAAAAATTGTATACGCGCTAGGTTACTCCAATGACACTAAGAGGTCACTCCCTCTCTGCTGTTGTGATGTTGATCATTATTATTTAATCGGTGAAGCGCGTTCAACAAAATTGGCTCGAGAGACGTAATTAAGAAATGTACACCAGTCCGTGATTCTCTCCGACAAAATTAACAAGCTCGACAAGAATCTCAAGTTGAATTTGCAGAAGGTGCTGAACAATTATTCCAACTTGTCACACAAGCTAATGAAGCAGTTAACACTGTTATTAAAGAGGATCTTCTTACGGTATCAAAATAAACTGCTGAAGAAACTGAAAAAAGAACTAAAGAATATAAATATAGACACACACGCACACACACTCACACACACACACACACACACATATATATATATATATATATATATATATATATATATATATATATATATATATATATATATATATTCTACATTTACATTCGGTGGCTGTTATGCATATTAATTACACTGAGTGTCTTGCAACGAAGTAGTAAGTACTGAAAACGTCCTAAAATATATTCTACAACCTGCACACTAGCATTACCAAAATCTTCAGCACGCGTTGCAGCTTTTTAATAAAGTAAATTTGCCTAGCAGCAGAAAAGTCAGACTGACCTCGATTATATAAGTTCTTATTTGTCAAACGAACACTTCTTACAAAAATGAAAAACAAAACCAAGACAATATTCGCCAATCCAAAGTCTCTAACGTACTATGAGTTTCTATAAATGTGTTAGTTTTAATTTTGTTAATGTGTTTTTAATATTTTTTGTAAAAAAGGTATACGCACGAGGTTACTCTGATGTCACTTTTTCGAAGTCACGCCCTCTCTGCTGCTGTGATGTTGATCATTTTTATATAATGGGCGAAGCGCTTACAACAAGATTGGCTCGTTAACGATTAGAAGCAATTAAGAAATGTATACCAGGCCATGATTCTGTCAGACGAAAATAACAAGAGTGACAAGAATCTCAAATTGAATTTGCAGCAGGTGCTGAACAATTATTCCTACTTGTGACACAAGCTTCTGAAGCAGTTCAAACTGTCAATAAAGAGTATCATCTTCCGGTATCAAAACAAACTGCTGAACAAACTGAAAACAAAATCAAGAACTAAAAAACAAAGAGCATTAAACAGCCGCTTTTGACCCTACCAGAGAAGAAATACCAACAGGAAAGGAACGGTAAAAAGATACACTCTCTGAAAAATCAAAATCTTCTAGAAAAGAGATAGGCTATTTGATGATGCGCCTGACACTGGTGCTACTGATAGTGACTTTCTACAATAAGTGGTCTTGTTACCTGCTTTAATAATATTCTCAATGATATATCACGACTAGAAGTTCTCAATGGAGTAAGACTAGCTGGAAATAACGCACCTAAGCAAATTAATGAAGCCGCTGATATTTGTTAATGATTATTTCGCGGTGGTTCTATGGATATCAGCGTATAACTTAACTATGAACGCGTTGATAACTATTAGAGCGATTATATATAACGATAACAAATACAATGGTCATATATCAACGACATTGTGGATTGGTAATGGTCAGAGTAAGAAATTCACGATTACCTGTCGTATGGTTTTGGACTGGGTAATATCATTGAAGGATTATTTGCAAGGACGGTGAAAAAGCTCATGGTGTGTTTGATAATTTTGGCAAGGAAATAGTAAAACAATTAATGCGAGAAAACCACCGCCAGTAAAATTACACAGTACTGAAATTATGCTCGCGGATCTTAGTAAAGTAATAAGCCAAGCCAAAAATATAGCAGTGTTAATGAATCAATGATATGATGATGTACAAATAAATATTACTGTACGTGAAATATCACGAAGTGGTTTGACAAGGTAATATAGATCACGATTTAGATCGAGAAATATATAATAAGATGCTTAAACACATATCCGACCTAGCATATATATATTTCTTACCTGCAGAATCAGTATAGATGCATAAGGAAAACTTGTAACAAATGCTGCAGCTGCTTAGCCATATGCAGAGTACTTGCGAGTTGGTTTTTTGTTTTGTTAACAACGGAATTATGGCTTTGTTTAATAGCACTGTATATATGATCAATGGAAGACAAATTTAATCTATGCAGAGGGATGTCGCCGTTGCCACACCAATAATAGGTTTAGCGAGATATTTTAATGATTATATAAGATCAGAATGGTCCGTCATTGATGATTGCAAAATATATTGCTGATAATGCTGCTTTTCTTCAGTATAAGAAATTAAGGATAAAATACATCAACGTATCCACAATCATTTTATCTTGAACATGACGATAGACCAGCGGATGCTTTAGATATTATTTAAGGGGTTGGTGCTACTTTACAAATAAGGATTGCAAACTAGTATCAAAGTTATCAGAAACCCGTAGAAGATTTTCATGTGCAATTTCACTGTCTCGTATATTTGGATTTTGCAGAAATGTTCGAAAGGTTATCTTTGGAGCTAATCATAAGAAGTACTTGTTAGAAAAGGTGATGATAATGATGTAGTCTGGCAAAGTACTGACGTAGCGGATGCTTGTAAAATAATTGTAAGAAAACTCTCATTGTTGATGCCTGAAATGACTCCTTCAATCGCAGAAGAACATAACTTATTGCCATTTATTGCTCAAAGTAGTAACTACATATTGCAATGGTTAACAGTGACTACAGATGGTATTCACATTACTATTCGAGGTGTGTTTGCTTGGAATATATCATTACAACAGGGTGTTTATGCGCCAAGACATATACTTGTTGGGCTGCACAATATGAACCGATTAAACTAGCAAACACGTACCCGTATGATATTTGACCAACTCTGAGTTACTGAGGTTTTCTTATGAATAAACGGCCAACATGAACAAGCTGAATATGTATTATTGGAAATTATACTACAAACCACGTTGCATGAGCTTATCAAATTTTGTTCACATTTATCTAGATACTGGTCTGCAAATCGCACAATTAGGTTTTACAAAAATGTATCCCATATATTACCTTTCGCTGGAGCATCTTCATTAAACCAAACAAACTGAAGGTGACGTACACTTCAGAGCTCGCGTAAACTCATGTGTCAGCTGATGATTGCTGATCAATCGGTGTTACACCTAGTGACAAATCGATGTTACTTGAAGATGCTGTTGGACAAATGTGAGTCGCTGATGCGCCTGTAGAAAATTAGTAACACAGTAAGATCACTCGTATTATCATAAATGTCATATCATGATGTAAGTGTTACTCTGATTCTGGGTCAGATTAAAATCCAGAATTGCAGTGACATTTAAACAGTCAAATTTCCGGTGGTCAGAATAAGCTGTCACTGATAGACCGCCAGTGTAAAAACTAAGTGCTGCTTAAAAAAAGTAAAACGTAAACAGACTTACTCTATACCTAACTGTGGTGGTATATTTCCACTCCTAGCTGCAATATCAGCATTAATTGCAGGCGCTGCCCCTGATGCCAGAAAAGCGTCCGCCACGAGGTTTACGGGACAGCGGCGGAAATGGCACTAAAGAAAGCAAAGGGGAAAATAATTCTAAAAAGGAGGAAAGGGTCTGAGACTTCCAGGGGTCTCTGACGGATAAGGAAAAGTTCTGAGACTACCAAACGGTTTATTTACACCAATGTCAAATTATGATTTAATCGATGCTGATAAAAAGATAAGAGTACATCTTTTCTAGATATGTTTTAATGCAAGACCAGTTACCTTCCTGACCAAACAATATTTAAACCGGTACCGTTAATCACTGGACCACATACGCGATTGTTCATTTATGATTACTTTTTTTCGATTCGTGTGGATTAGCCCCGGCAAAAGAATTTATGGAGCATGTATGTCCTCACAATGTAGGGATCTGGTATTATACATTACTAACTCAGACAATAGCCTAGAAGTAATTTCTGTAATTGACGCTGTATCAAAATCATCCAAACCACAGCATAACGTTTTACACGAGTACTCGCTTTCTTTATGGAGGTCATAAAGTATAATGGTAGATATTTACGAGAGAGCTTTCTCGAAACAAAACCGCATTGACTGAATATCAAGATCAAGATCAAGATCAAGATCGAGAGAGAGAGAGAGAGAGAGAGAGAGAGAAACAGAGAACAATAAATCATTAACTAAGAAATATCAGAAATAGTAAATCTTGCAAAAGATCTAAACGAAATGGTTGTATTTCAGAATAAGCAAGGAACATTCAAAGTGAGTTTTCATTAAATGATAGTATCGTTATAGTTAATGGAGTAACCGAGAACATAGTAGTGATTGATACTAATGGAAACATTACACCCAGTGTTCTTATTAACACGATATCGGTTAATATTCATGCGCGAGTACAAAACTACGGTGATACAATGGCAGGCGAACGCAACTTAAGCGGGAATAAAAGATCCGTAGTTGAAGATAGAGTATCCGACAAGGATGCGGCACACACAATTGTGTAGATGTTAACTACATCACCGTAGACATTATTCTATCATTGCTCTTGGCCGAGTACGACGTTCATGTAAACTCGTTTGCAAATGTTCATATGCATAGTAGAAAAAATTGATGTAATCACAAATAATTTCGTGGGTACCTTGTTGAACATTGTTATGAAATTGTATAATATCAAGAATATCATTGACATGATTAAACAAACACATGATAATAGTGTCAGTGAATTGTTTCTGCTACTGATACAAGGCTTGATAAGATTAAACGACCACATCAACAAAATATAGTAACGTGTACTCGAAACAGTGATGCTTTTACTACCGGATACCTCAAAATAACACTGTTCAAGTTACTGCATCTGTTCGTGGTATATACAGATTAAAGCTGATTGCACTTATACAGTTTAATGTATCATCAAGTTGTTAATACTTTAAGTGTTATAATAGAAAATGGATCGATTGAAACATTTATAATAGAACCCGTCAGTGGCAATTTAGCATTATCAACAGACACATGGTATGTAGAATTGATAATTCATTTAAGCTCATAACACAATGAACGTGCAACAATATACATACATATATATATATATATATATATATATATATATATATATATATATATATATATATATATATATATATATATATATACAATCATGTGTATGAAATGCAAACTAAACTAAGAACTATCATTGACGAGTACACAGTAAACAAAAAAGTCGAAATTGATATCATGGAATATTCAGTTTCAGCTGTTGCTGCAACATGTGTATTGATAGTTGACCATAAAACCATTAGTGATTGCCAGGGCAGTTGTTATAATTTGTGTTTCGGTGGCAACAACATTCGCCGGTGTTTTTATATTAATTGCAAAACAATATATACATGTAGCCGTTATAAACTACACGAGCATATACTAAAGTTGAATACTGCGGCTGCTACATAATCCAATTTATCGTCACTGACATCATCGAGTCTTAACTATGAAATAATATTAGATAGTGAGTTTACAACTATAATTAAGATTTATGATGAAGCAGCATCAGATTTAGAAAATAATAATAGCAAACGGTTCTTGACAAATCTAACAAATAAATGATGATTTTCAGCGCAGAATTAAATATGTTGCAATACAATAATCACAACTAGATATAACAGTTCACGAACCAACATTTTCAGCAACGATATAGATAAATTCATGCGAATATGTCGTTTATATATACCAATCATTAATTAGAATTGTTTAGGTTGGCCTGAAGTTGCCCCAGAAGTGGCATCAACGGCACCAGAACCAGAACAGTCTGATATTACTACGGACACACAATCATATTTGGAATTAACCTGTAGAAGTTTGCCTTGAATTTGTTTGGGGTGGAGTGCTCCCAATATTATTTCATATATTACAGAAGGCCCACCCTTGCACGAGTTTGTGAGAAATTGAAGCAGTGATAGAGAGATGCAAAGCTCCGAGGCCCCATCATCGTTTGCCAATTTCAAGCTCACAATCAATAACAAGAAGACAGAGTTAATGCACCAGTGCTCCATATAAAGAACAATAATGTTTGAACTGTCAATACAATGTTATGGGCAGTGCAATGACTACTTCTTGAATGTTAATTCAGTCGGGTTGCTATTATGTATCAGATTAGTAATCACGTCTAGAAAAGTTGGAATAGTTTCAAATCTCTTGAAACTTTAATATACACTTTGCATGTTTAAGGGAAAAACAATTTAAACAATACATATGTCAATGTACTTTATTTAACCAAACAATATATGTAAAGTTCTTTGATGAAGGTTAATGCGGCAGAATCTAATTTCGTTGACACGTTTAATAGGTGGTTAACGTGGATCACCCCTTCAGTTTAAAGATGACAGTTAATGCTGTATTCTTGGTCTTCATAATATCCTTGATCCGACTGTTACAAATATTTAGTCATGTTAGACCAGGTTTCGTTACGATCATTTACACACCCTTTTAGAGGCAATTGCACATTCAGTTGTAATATCAGTACATGTTCATATAAAATAATGTTTGTAATGTTGATGTTATGTAACGCACTGAAACTGAACGGGAAATTATACAAAACACAAATACGTGAGATTTAAGCAGGCTGGAATACAATCAGTGCATATCAACAATGGAACAAGGTATAAAATAAACATTACAATTCCAACAACAATATCAAATACAAAAACAAATGAAAGTGATATGACGTACATACATACAGCATTAAAAGTATAAAAGTGTATAAACACAAACATTACAGAAAGACAGATAACAAATATGACAGTGTAAATGTTAAAATCGTGCACACAATGATATATGTATTAATTAAGAATTCACTAAATAATAGTGTTTGCAGCTACCATTATACTTCAGAAAGTAAATAAATAGTGTGACTATTGTATGTCAGCATTTTTTAAACAGAAGAAACTATGTCAAAGTGATAATCTTGTTGTGTTGAAATCCCGCGGACTGATCAATATAATAAAGCATAATACATTTACTGCGAGGATCTAAATATATATATATGGTTATATGGTTGGTTATAAGCTATTCCAGATTGGGGTGGGGGTGGGGTTCTTTGTAAAGTTTAACGTATTAAGCAGAGACTCATATACCTAGTGTTGCAATTATCAATCTACAATTTGAGTAACCTATATTGTATACTTTCCATTTTGCTACAGAAATTACAAATAAGCAGTAGTTGAAGTTTAATCTAAGAAGGCAACGTGTCATTATTTAACAAATATTTGATGACATCATTAGGCGTTGCTTTATTTGGTTATTTTGCTGCATTGTAAACGGTGATCATTATACGGTTGCTCAGATTTAGTTGAGAGGACATATATACTCAAATCAATGGCACACAATCAGCACATGGCATGTCATAGTTTTATATTTCGATGCGTCTTGCAAATCAATAAATGTGAACGAGTTTGTCAACATCATGTTCTCATTTTATTTAATATGTAAATAAGTTGGATCTAATTAGATCATATTGTCATCAATTTAATATATAGTGCTTTACTATTAAAGAAGTCAAAATTATCGTTACAAGGACAAACATACAAACATTTTCTCATTTACATCATTTAACTGAAATAATACATATCAGTAACAACAACATTAAATTCATACAGTCAGTACGAAACCTAGTTGTTACTCTGGAACGCACCCTCACATGCCCCAACATGTCATGAAGATATGCAAGGTTGCATATCTTGAGCTCAGACACATCATCTCCGTTCGCAAATACCTTTCAGTTTATGCCACTAAAACACTTGTATGTTCATTAGTACTTTCAATACTGGACTATTGTAACTCAATTCTGCCTAGTTTTTGGCAATATCTACGTCGAGAAATTTAGAAAGTTCCAAACAGAGCTGTTGGGATCATCCTTAGAGTACCACACTCGGACCACAACTCCCCGCTGCTCTGCACCTTACTATGGTTATCCATTGAATCCAGAATAAACCACAACATTCGTTCTCTGTACTCTTTTCACCGACGAACTCCAGTCCAATATACCTATCCGACATTAACGGTGTACACACCATCAAGATATTTACGCACCGTTACTGACAATTGTACACTTTATTTTCCACCTATGAAAACGAAGTATTGTAGACAACGCTCTTTTGCATACAACAGTTCAACAACGTTGGACGAATTACCACCTCAACTTAGACACAATGACATAGCGATCTCGTTTGAGAGTGCTCTTAAAATGCACCTATAACGACTGTAAGAACCAACTTACAGGCATAATAATTTTTTAATATTTTCACTATATTGTACGTTTTCTAATTTAATGGTGTATGTTTGTAATCACATCAGTATATATGTAATTTACATTATAGGTGTTGTCTTATGTTGTAAAGCTCTTAGAGCTTCTAGAGATTAAGCGCTATACAAAATCCTCAATATCATTATTATTATTATTATTATTATTATTGTCAATTTTGTTTGGCAATCATACATGCTCCATTTGTTGTTTTAATAGGATGCAGATAACTATTTGTAAGCAATGGATTATACTTAGATCCAACGTTCTTATTTGATATAAAGTATTTTTCATATTAATAATAGTTTTTTTATAATAAATTGTATTCGTGACTGCCAATTCTTATGATTATCCATAGCCATATCTCGGGTGTGCATATTTTCTATTTTAAGATATTGAGAGCGAAATATTGCATAAAATGGATGCTTACGCGCGTGTTCTTGATCTCTTGACCACAAGTCTGCAGAAGCATGTTATATTGTATTTTGATATTGTTTGAGAGCAAACATGTTTTTATAATTCACTGGAAACAGAAAGAATGCATTAAACTAAACATTATTCTGAACTGTTGTAATTTATTTTAGAGGAGGTATGAACAAAATCATTTTGACAGTTCACGGTTGACCAGTACAAGTCCAGATCTGAAATGTGTACGGACCATTTCATTCCTTTGCACCTTAGAAGAAACTATTCTAACTCCTCCTAACGATATATGCGAAAACATTGATAATAAGCTATTTAAATTTACACAGTTCGTCTGCTTTTTTTCTGTTACTTACTCCTTGCACATATATTCCTAGTGTAATGTTCAGAAGAAGCCAGCGAAGAAGGCTTGATTCTTTTCTTATTTGGAGTCATGTATCCAAAGTTTCAAGTAGCACTTTGTAAAGAAATATCAAACGGTAGCACATATTGTCCTGAATCTTAAAGATTTATAGGACAAAGAAATATTTTAAATACGTCAAACGTAACTGAAACCACAACTATGTGAGTGGTCAATGACTTGTTGGTAGCAAGTTTTTATCTAATAGATCGAAATAGATTGGATGGATGGCCTAAGCAATATTTGCTGGAGTTTACTAGTAAAGTAATCTAGTGATCTTCTTTAAATTGGAGTTTACTGAATCGATATGTTCATCACATAAGCTGGATATTAAACAAATTCACTTACGTAATGTGTTCCCAGGGATCTCAAATGCTTGGGTCGATTATAAGGTCTATGGCATTTGGTTGACTGGGATTGATATATTCATTAATCGCAACTGAATCTGAATGATTACTATCGATATTTCCATCAGATTCTAAGTTTTCAGAATGAAGATGAGCAATATATGTTTTGCGCACCGAGGCATCTGATGCAATAGGATCTGTATGGTCATTTTGTCCGCATGGATGTGATGCAACTGTATTCATTGTTCTATTACATTCATTGCAATCGTAAGGAGCAGGGTCAGTATCTAAATCAAGTTCATCAAGATCAGAAGGAATGGGATGTATGTATTCGCTGGATTCAACGGAATGCATGCATCTTGGTTCAAAATATTCCTTGGAATGTTCGTGATCTGAATGAATAGGATTTATATATCCTTCGCGTTCGACAGAATCTGAACGTTTTGTCTCGATTTCTATAGGATGGAAATATGCTTCCAGCTCTTCCGTGGGCATTGAGTAAACTGTACCGACGAAGTCTCTGACTTCCACATTAATATCTCTTTCAAGGGACGTCCTACGTTCTCCTCTTGCATTGGTCACAATGGTCCAGTAATGTTGCGATCGGGTTCCCACTTGCAGACTTTCGACTGTAGGCAAACGTGCAGTTATTGTATTGCTTGATACTCCTGCTACACGTCGGCTGAAATAATACAACATTTCTAAAGTTCTGATTGCAAGGGCATTCATAAGGAACAAAATGAAAAGTGAAACCTTTCCAAATGCACCAGCAATTACATTTCCTTGGAATGATCTTGTTTCAAACTGGAGTAAAACGTCATTTTGTAATTGCTTCGATTGAAATATGTCTTCAGACGAAGAACACCTATGTAATATTATAATAAACAAACCAATGACTCATACTATCGTGTATTGATCTGGATTAAAGTCATTATCAACTCAATTCATAATGAACACATTATTTGTGCGAGACGATATTCTACTTCGACCATGTTATGTCATGGCTATAGCACAAAACATAATAACAATACTAGTGACCGTGTTTAATCAACAATTTGGAAATCGTTGAAAGCAAATATTGTCTTTTTGTATGTGTAGTAAATTATGTTGATTCATACAGGTCTGATTAGGCTCATTTAATATGTTTCATTAGATGTGTAGGCACATTGAAAAAATATTTATAATCATGTACTGCCTAAATGTGACTTTGATATTGTAATATCGTCAACTAGTGGAAGAGAGTTAGAAAATACACATTTCGAACTGTCCATGTATTAACACGAATATTATTTGCCCGTTCGTTTCGACTTTGCATGTTCACCTTCACCTGCATACGAGCTCCTTGTATATTAAAAGAGTGAACCCTACACTATTAAATAAATAATACACAACACAAACTCATTTTGTTGTATTCTGAATGCCCATGCGATACATATAAAGCAAAAAGTTGTATGTACCTTTGTATGCATTTCTTACGGAAACAAACCACAACACCCACAATCAATCCAAATCCGCCGATGCCTGGAAACACGTGTATTAGATACCACCTCAACGATGGGTTATCTGAAATAAATTTTGTTTTCTTAAAGTATCTCATAATATATATATATATATATATATATATATATATATATATATATATATATATGTGTGTGTGTGTGTGTGTGTGTGTGTGTGTGTGTGTGTATAGGTGATCATGTGTTCCCTCTTTAAGTTTTAATCTACTGAGACCTTAGTGTTTGACCACACTAGATGTGCATGTATATATGTGTAGCATGTTCTCTTTTTTTTAATACAAACGCTATTTTTTAACATTTCTTAACATTCATTAACCATATAGCCTGCCGCAAAATATATTTTATATTAGAAAAGTCAATGTTAATATTTAGATAAGATCTACGCTATGACATATATATTTATTCTTTTTTATTTCTACGCATGGGAATCAGTATATTTGGCATGTACATTAGTACAACATCAACATATTTGCCTCTAAATTTCGCGATCCACAATCTAAATATAAAAGCAAAGAATATTGTATGCTCTTCGAATTGTATTAGGGCTCTAGTCTGTGCATGTATATTAGCTTACTGAAGGTTCAACCATACGCGTTGTGTTGATTTACGTTTTAAATTAACCTGAAGTGGGTTATTATACCGAAAATGTAAATGAAGATGAGAGATCTGTCCTTTCAAAACTTCATCAGAGAACGACTACCATACATATAACAAAATTTTGTCTCATAACGCATACTGTGGTGTCGAAAATGCTTATGATCCCATTGATCTATTATTATAATACATGAAAAAAGAATACGTTTTGTTACCCGTCATAGTTGTTTCCTTCACTTGTTCCTTGGTTACTGACAATGTCGTGTGTTTAATGTCCTCTGAAATGCAAAGGTGGTATCAATTATACACAGTCAAAATTATTCCGCTGATTTGTCTATGATTGTTTACTTTTAAATACTTATAGACATATATTTGAGAACCGAGCAGACAATAAAATCTGCCTTATCAACAAACATTGAAATAACAGCAGAATCTGAGCATATAATCCGTGCAACATTCATTGTGGGCAATATTTTTCCTGGAAAGGATAAATGAAAATATGCGGATGGAGTGTTCGCTCTCTCATTGACTCTTTCGCAACTTTGGCAAAAGTCTGAAACTTGTGCATTTTCGTTCTTAAATTGTTTTTATTAATGCTAATACTGTGAAAAGGCACGATGACGGAAGACGTTACTTGTCACCAGAAAATGCAGTATATGATTGATAAACTCAATTAACTGTTATGGACCCATTCTATAAATGGTGGTTTTCATATAAATCGGTTGAAATCACAACATGTGCAGAAATTAATGTTAAAATAGCATTTCTACGTACCTGGCTTTCCCATAATAGTAATTGTCTCAGAGACTGTGACATTCATGTTTATCGGATTTGTTACATGACAGGTGATAATATCATTAGATGAAAGATTGAAAAGTTTTAGTTCGGCGCCTTCTTTTACTTTGTCAGTATATGAGAAAGTCCATCTAAACATACAAGGTGGGAAGCAGTCAGAAGAACAGACTAGTGTTATGGAACTGAACTCGTACACCTCTGTTGTATTATCTGACGTATGTATGACTACCTCATGTGGGCCATCTAAAATGAAGGATAGACAATAGATGTAGCATTTAATACAATTTAAAAGATTTCTCAACCGAATATGAACTAACCGCATAATCAGTGAAATCATGCTGTAACGCATCGCACACTGTTTTTTCTCAGTGATTCTGTTTTAATTCTTTTTTTTATTTTCCTGCATGTACTTTAGCTTTCAATTACAATTAAGACATTCTGAGTAAACTAATTATATGTATTAATGTAAGTCTACTTTCACCGATATAATACTGATTCTAGACAAAAAGAGGTAAAATACATATACCGATTTTCTAGATCCCCAATGATTGTTCAATGCCAAGTTTGACTAGTATGGGGCTCTAATGCCAATCATTCTCCAACTGCAATATACATCAAACTCAAAGATAAATACTGTGTATTGTGAATACTCTTTATTGACTATATTCTTCACTGAAATTTCAAGAGGCCGTACGTTTATGCTACGTTCGATATAATTTCAAATCCAGTTAATCATGAAAATAAAAAAAATATATAACGAGACACAGCTATTTTACATTGAAAACAACTTTCACATATATGCCATTAGATTAGTGGGAATACATACACTCTAAGATTTGACATTGATGATTCAATACACATATAAAGAGCATGGCATGAAATGATATTGTCGCAACAAAAAATAAACAAGAGAATATATAATTGGCATTTAAAAGATCAAGGTATACCATAATTATTTTAATCAAATTACGGGTGACACATTAATTTAGAAATAACAAATGTAAACTCATTCCCCAAAACTAATTCATTCTGAATATTATTATACTTCAAGGAACAAGAATCTGGACGTCATACAGTTCAACATATTCGATAATTATGTTAGCTTTCCACTATACACGATCGTCTATACATTCTCCCGCCCAGCATAGCTGGGACTGAATCGTGATGGTGTGGACGCTGGGAAGACCTGCTTAGGAGCGTTCCTCGGTGTCTGGAACCTTGTCCTGACACTTGATGTTGATGAATTTCATGCGACGTGTGTTGTGAAAGTGGTTCAACTTCCTGGTTTGGCGTTGGTATACAGTCCACGTTTCGGATTCGTAACGAAGTGTGGGGCAGCACAACTGACCTGTAGTTTGGTCTGGATGGTGATGTCTCTTCTATTCCAGACCTTGGCATACAGTCTGCCGAACGTTGCACTGGTTCTGGCAATGCGAATGTTCACCTCCTTGTCAATAATGACGCTCCGTGACAGAGTGCTGCCAAGTTAGACAATACGGTTAACTATGTTGAGCTTTTGGTCGTTGCCGGTGATGTAGGGCTCTAAAAAGGATTTTCCATGCGCCGGCTGATGCAGTAATTCAGTCGTCTTGGTACTAATGGTGAGACCAGATCTTGTGCATGAACTGACTAACTTCGTTGAGTTGCAGGTCGGCTTCTGAATCAGCATTAAATGCGCAGCCAACATCAAACAAATAATCCCTGATGGTGACTGTCATAACCTTGTTTTGCGCTTGAAGCCTCCTGGGCTTAAATAGTTTGTCATCCGTACAGTACCTGATACCATCTCCAACCTCACAGTCAATGCATGCATTAGTCATCATTTAGGAATCCACACTGAACAATTTATATTATTCAAAAGATATGACCCTGCCCAAAATATGATGGTAAGATTTCTTAACATATTTCAGACCAAACGTGACACAAACGTACAATGTTGTGGAGATGAAAAGTAAGATCATAATTGCCACCATAATTGTAATATATGTTATCTGTAATTCATTTTCTTTGGAAAATTAACTATTGCAAAACGTAAGGTAGATAGCAGTCCGCAAGGCAGATAGTATTCGACCAGTTGCGTTCTTTGAAAATCAAGCTATGTAGTTTGTCCTTGATGGCAGTAGGTACAGCTGCAAGGATTTTACAAGCAACCGATTGTATATAGTGATAAGTATAGACACATTTTGTTGATTTGGAGTCGGCACTTCTACATAATATTGTGCCTGTTTAATCGTTGTTCGTTCAGTAACCTCGGTGTGTGCACACAAATTATATACAATGCAAAATGTAATTGAGAATACAATTGTAGAATAAATAGTTTCTAAGTGACAGATAATCACAAACATATGAAATGTTAGAGCTACGTAAACTCTAGCATATTTTATCATATTTAAATAATCTCATTGCTACGGACATTTATGATGACAAATTCACATAATTAACACATCTGCTTTAATGTGGAATTATATTCATTAATGTATATATGAGAACAATTAACCTATATTTATCATAACGCCGTTGTGTACAACGTCCTACCGAATTAATGGCACCAGAAAGATTAAATTATGATTTGCAAGTTGACGTATACCATTATGTTATAATCGTGTCATCGTTAATTTCATCGATACATAGAACATGCACTGTGTCCTTTAACTTACATAATTTTATCCAGAAAGGGTCACTTTGCAGTTTGCTTGTCGGTTCAATACATATGTAGGAGTGATTTCGGTCTTCAGCTGTTAAATGTCTCACATAAAGTATATCGTTGTCAGCTGAATATCTATAGCTGTTTTTTATCGAAAGCCTATTAACCATCCAGGAGAACTTTCCTTTGGACTTTCGGGATGAACTACACCGTAACACTACTGAAGAATTAAATGCAGTATATTTGACAATGGATATCCTTGGAATCAATGTTTCATCTGTAATGGTAAGACAAGAATTGGCGTTTATATTCTAACACACAAAACAATGATTTAATATTTTTGAAACGTGTATGTTACCGCTACAAACCTAAAGACGAAAATTGAACAAATTAGCTGTTTACACGAATTTGACAAAATTCTAAATTAAATGCCTACAACAGTGTCAACAGGCTTCCTGGATTAAACTTAGGAAACATCTGATGTTCTGTTCCAATTCATGATTTCGTCTGTATATGCTTATGGAATTTGTATGCACCATTAACATCACCCGCATCAATCGTAAATGTACTAATATAGTTTTATATCACTGACATAATTGAAATATGCGAACAAATATTAACATTACTATGTGTGTGAAGGTCAGCATTGGAGTCGTTGTTTTATATTCTTATATTAATAATGCTGCAGTAACATGCGGTGAAATTCTCATGCTTAGTGGTGTAGATCCTCCATTATTCTATGCAAGCTACCAACAGCTCATCAACGACAAAATGCATCGCTACACGCACATACATTTGAAGATTAGCATCATCATAGGTCACACAAGTTGTCTTTGATGTGTCTTTTGAAATGGAGAAAAGCTCAAAGTATTTTTTGTTTCAACTATCTATAACGATAATCAAGGGCAGTACTATACAATTTAATCAATACCAAGTTTAACTGCGATTATGATCTTCTCTGAACTTTTAGCGGAGCCAGTTTTAGGGTTCCTCGCACGACACGTGTAGGTGCCATTGGAAGACACATTGATTAGCTTTAATTCTGCATCTTGTGTTTGGTGTCTTGAGGACATTTCCGTCCAGCTAAACCGACAAGACGGGAAGCATTCGGCAATACAAAGTATTGTTATTGAATCAAATTCGTCCACCTCAATAATGTTGCTGCTTGTATTGACCAATATTTCATCCGGACCGTCTGGAAAATTGAACAAAAACGTAGCCATAATATCCAGGATACATAACAATATAACCTACGTAATGCAAGACAACATGAATGAGAAAGATCTGTCATGAGGTTCTAACGATAAACAGAATTGAATCATAACGAGCTTTAGTGGACTGATTTTAAAATACTTAATAATCATTGCATTAGATAAAGTTGCAATATGGTAATTATTTATGTGCTTTGATAGAAATTCTGTAATGTGAACATTGACAATTATAAAAGAAAATACGAAGCATATGGAAGAATTTAACTACACAGTGAAATTGATACTATACACAATCGATTAGCAATCTTGAACAAAGACGCATCATTATGTTCAAAACTGAATTAATCATATTGTTTATCATTGCTTGCACAAACATTTAAGCACATAAATGTTCAGCATTAGAGATTGAATTCGCCCTTTTGTCTCTTAAAAAGATACTGATATGCTTGCATCTTATAGATAATATACTCTCAACTAGTACTACTACTGCTGACAATAACAATATCAAACCAATACTGATACTTTTTCTACTACTACTACTACTACTACTACTACTACTACTACTACTACTACTACTAATAATAATAATAATAATAGCACTTTGCTCACAATTAACATCCAATGATAGGGTGCTTTCGTTAAATGCACCAGATATAAGATTCTGAACTTTGCAGGAGTAATTCCCTGAAAACTCTCGTGTTATATGCAGCATTTGTAATGTTTCATCTTTCAATAAAATGTTTTGTTGTTGGTCTGAGGACGGATCCAGTTTACTCCACTCCACAGAACAAAGTGGATAACACACTGTATGACAGCTGACGTTCAGTTTGTCTTGTTCTTTGATCATCACAATATTTTGTTTGAACTCGATAGCGGTTGGTCCATCTGCAAACATTATACAAACTATATATACACTTATCGATACTATGTAACGACAGGGTACCTGTGAATGACACTATTACGTTCTTACGACTGTTTGTTACACTTTACTATCACGGAACGGATTAAAATAGATGATTTAATACAATATTTGCACTTTACAAATTATTAGTTTGTACGAATGTAAGGAGATTACAAGTGTAAAGATCCAAACAATGAATGTACCAGTTGTTTCGTATCATTGTATTTGAGACCAGATATGCTTATTAGTGTCTACTAGGAAATGTACATGAAAGACCCTTTATGGTCCTCCGTGTCATGGCTGATTATATGTCAATAAAAGCCAGAAACATTAGGGTGTAATGGTTTGCAACATAAGCGACCTATTTTTGTTTCGGAAAAAGTAAGTATACCCGTCAATATAAACTGGTATTCACATAGCATAATGTTGTCATCTGATGAAACGAATTTTACATTGTTTTATAGACTGATCGTTTGGATATATTCATTTAAACCGAGCTGCAAAACTCTAATTCATTTCGGTACAAATCTACGAAATGAATATATCAAATGTATGTAATCATTTTATCCGGAAGAATAATCACGCGTTGGTACAGCATACATGCTAAACAGTAGGAAACTATTAATAATAGTAAGACTGGTTCTAGTACTGATGAATACAAGAGTGAGAAAACAAAGGGCCCCATTTCAATGAAAAATTATATTATGATGTTGTATTCAGTGCACTTTGTTACCATTTACGGTTTTCTTTAAGACGTGAAATGACTCGTTTAAGCTTGCGCTGAATGCTATCATGTAGCTGGAAAGTGTTATGCAGATATTTGATCGATTAAGATAGCATAGCAGGCTATGACTGAGAATGTAATTTGCTGTAGATCACCATGAAGAACTGATTATTTTGAGAATAATACCTTTCTAAGAGTACACATTACAATCATGAAATTAATATGAAACATAGATTGTGGCAATCCATGTTCGATGATCACTTACTTTATATCTTCTGCAAATCCACATTTATAATAACGTTGATTTCTTCAAAATACAATATATATATATATACACTGCGTAGGTCCGATTTAAAAATTACGTATTCATCAATACATGATACACAGCTATGTTAATGAAGCAAGTGCAAGCTTACAGTTGAATGTAGCTGTATAAAGAACGTTATTTAAACGATGTAATGCACCATTTGACCTGTTTCTGTATATCGAGGTTTACTTCAGATTGCACATCACCTCCTTTGCTTTCTTGTCCGACATTATTCTCGTCCTGATCATTTTGAGGCTATTACGCATTGTTTCAAATATAAAATATTTTAACTTTTTATCATAGACAATATAGTTTATGGTAAAAATAGTTTTCATAGACAAACAAAACTTTATGTTTTATCCAAAATATAAGAATGCAACAAGAAATCACAAAGTAGCACACCCATAAGTAAAGTCTTTCAGAAAAGAAAACCTGTAAATTAATAGAACCCCCACATTATTTTAAACGTAGGAGCTGCTTACATATATTAATTATTAATATATATTATAATAATCATTTTATGATAGACACATAACTGACAGAACCAAGATGATATTTAATTGATTTTGCTTCTTACATTAACGGTTTTTACTACTCATTAATCGACTGTACCTGCCAAAAAATTTATAATACATTGTATTCATATTTCCTTCACAGACTGGGTTAACTAAAATTAATCTTAATTCTAAATATTCAGGACAATAGTGTCACAGAATTAGGCGAAAATTGAATTTATTTTCTTCTTGAATTACAAACTAATTTCACCATTTTTTTTGTTTCGTCGTACATGAGTTACCTGGGGTGAATAAGTGGTTTTCTCCAAGGTAAGCGGCGTGTAACGATTTGCATGTGCCAGACTTCGAATCACATGAAGTCCGGAACATTAGATTCACGGGGTGCACGGTAATTTTGCCGTGAATTCTGCTCACCTACTTGAGGATATATAAGGCAGAATATTTCTGATAACTATTACGGGACCAAAAGTATCTTATCACAGGAAAGATAGCTCGTCATACAATCTCCAGCCAAAGGGGTGAGTGTTAAATTTATATTTCGTTTTATTGTGAATTTTATTCAGTTTATCATTTCATATAATGATGCCTTTATTACAATGCAGATTTTAAACGTTAAATATTTGGAATTACTAGTCACTATTAGACTTTAAATGCAATAGCGTAATCTAAGGTTTAGATTTTTTTTGAGACAACTATTATTAGTCTGGTTTCTTTATTGTAGCTGATAACGTCTTTGATATCGTAGCTGATTTGTTGCGGAACATCTCTAAATTGTAGCTGAACGTCTCTGAACGTCTCTGAATGTCTCTGAATTATAGCTGAATGTGATTGATTGTGCCGTAATTGTGCTGTTTAATTGTGCGATCGAATTGAGGTATCTAACTGTCTGTTTGTCGGATTGTCTGTCTGTCTACATTTGTCGTGACGTGTAAATATCCGGAAATCTAGAAGTCCGAGTGTCGGAGCTGTCTAGAGTTGTAAACATCCGGGGTGGCATCTAGGTATTTGAGAACGTTGGTTCTAGTAGATGCTGTATGTTGTCTGTACGTATAACTGTGGTGGATCCGTGAAGATCAAACGGCCGATAAAAGTATTGGTCAACCCTAGGTATTCGGGGAAACTGGGCGGCGATTCAACAGTTGGTGATTCGTACGGTTATACAGGGTCGAGACACATGTGTGTGTTGCAATTGTAGTACAATTGAATACATTGTTATATTTACATAGTTACTTCAAATCACAATAGTATTTCAAGGGATTGCATGAATCTCAATAAAAGTTAGCAACTTGATAAAATACATGTATATGTTCGTACTAGTTGTCGCAATCCATACGTGCGATAGTATAGTTTGATGTTTTGTATTTGTTATCGTAATTTATACTTGCGGTAATATAACTTTTGTAAAGTTTCATTGGATCTGTGTATAGTCCATGAGATTCCTTTATATCTGTGTATTAATATTTAATTTATTCATGTATTGTGAATGGTTGTGAGTGTAATTGTGGGTTGAACGCATGAGTTATTGTGTTGATACATCATTATTTTTCATTAATAATTTATTTCATAAATTTATATTTTCTTTCACATATTGTGTTTGTGTTGTTCATTTAATCCACCATCCACTCGGTAACAATTCTGTTACAAATAGTTTCACAGCAAACACACCTTTATTTAATTATTTAAAGTATGTTAATCAAAGTAAAATGATCATGACAGTTGGAAGATATATCGAAGTCTAATTTGACAGTGCTGTAAGTGAAAAGATATGTCATATGTCAGATTTGTTTAAATGTACTCTTTATAAATATGTATGAATCACATGACCATGTAGAGAATACTTAACACATTTGTAAGTAAGCACACTTTTGATCTATGTGAATTCTAATCATTGACACCGATTCAAAGAACACTGAATGTGATATAGATATTTATCAAGTAACAATGTCCAAAGCATGACTAATTCATAACAAAACATTTACAAAATATCTTCAGATGTTTTAGTGACGATTTTCCAAAATGAATCATATTTGGAGACTAATCTTATTTATGACACAGCCAATGTATCCATAAATGTAATAGACAAACAGAGGCATAACGGAAACATTTAGCAGATTAATTAATCCTCAGACAATGCGACACCAGTGCAAGATGTGGCCAAGTAGATGTGTAGTTTAAAAAAGCATATATGCGTGTGTGTGTGTATGTGTGTCGATGCAACCAAAGATTAGAATAAAAAAACACGGAATATATCTACTCACATGTGTCTATACTATATGGATCACTCTCAAATCGGTCTCCTGACTCAACACAGGTATATATGTCGTATTGGTCGCCAATTTGCAAATATTGTATGGAAAGAAAATTGTTAATTTGATTATACTTTGCGTTGTTATTGATTTGAATCCCATTGCGTCTCCAATAGATACTCCTAGCTTTTTCATCGCTTGATTGACACTGCAGCACTATGGAAATATCCCGAATATTTCTTCCAACTAAAGATATCTTTGGTATCCGTTCGTCATCTAGAGTAAATAGAAAATGCAGGACAATTCCACCATCAATGAACATTTTCATATTGAAATTAAACGTAGGCTGGTATCATCTGTAAAAGTGATTATAAGACAATTTTTATTTGTGTAGCAATTTTCGTTAGATCTTTTCCTGCTTTGTCTATATTACCATGCATATATGCCATTCGTTTGCAGTTTGAAAGGGATTTTATTGTTAATGACTAATAAGAGTGATTGATCAAATAACATCTAATTGTGTTTTAATAATTGAGCTATTTTTGTTGTTTTAGTTGTGAATGTCATTCCTGAAAGCAGATCGACATTATCCTAACATAGTTAGGTACGATTAGTTCGATGACTTCCATATCCCATTGCTCAAAACATTTGTCACAACTGGTCCAACTGTATTTGGAACGAAACCTTATCTGTTCGCTGAAAATGCACATCTAGCGTCCTTAATACATCGATCCATAATTTGTTGCTTCGATCACCTGACATTTCACATGATGATTTATTTGTCTTTATCATTACCGATCGGTAACAACAATACGCTTACAGTATAATTTTCCTCAACTTACACCTGTTTACGATAATTTTTATTTAGTTTCTCAATTTAGTATTTAGTTGGTCACATCAACTATATGTAAATTAAGATCAATCACATTATTTTCAAAAATGAGTCAGATATTTTAAAGAGACTTTTGAAATTATTAGCAAAACAGGCGTGTCCAAAATAAATATAAATATTGACAGTGAATGACATACTATTCAACAATCCTCGTATATGAATACTCTTCCACATAAACTCGTTTAGTTGGATTTTAAAAGATTATTACATACAATATTTTATTTGTGTGTGCGAACTTACTTGTATTCGTTCTGAAAGACGAACAGTAGTCAGATGCCTTTGATCCTTTCATACATTTCAAAGAAGGACTTTCTATACAAGCATGATATGTACTTGCTTTAACTCCTGGTAGTACCTGTATCAAAGTGTCGTTCTGAAAAATATCACTAACTAAATGAGATTGCCTGCTCATCAGCTTTCTCTATTTGAAAATTGTGTACATAGTCCAGGATGATTGGAACAAAGCAATAATAGTAAGTTTAGCACAATTCGTTACCGGATGGATGTGCGCACACCTTTTAGTAGTAGCTCAAGGTAATGAAACTTTACTACAAATAACTTAGAACCGCGTGGAATAATGAGTACAATGAGTACACATATATCGAGAGTAGCATATAATACACTTGTTACGTTTTCCGTTGTGTCTGCATTTCTGTGTAAAATCATGATCCCTGTCAGGAGTTCTCAAGGCGACAAAATCACAACGACGCATGGCAATTTGAAAAGATAACATGTGTTATTCTTCAATAAATTGTCTTAACCTTTTGACAGACTCAATATCTACATGGATTACACAGATTGATATTGTGAAGTTTCCGGTTGCACTGAAGACACTACGTTAATGGCAAAGTGATTTACCAAATATTAGTCATTTTAACAAGGCATACAATATATATTATGGAAAGGAAAATTTAAGCAAAGTTTTATATCCATCGAAGAGTAAACATAACATAACAAGAGTAGTTTTTATCTGATTTCTAGGATAGCTTTAATAAATATATTTTCTACTGATTTCAACGCACTTGATATGCATCATATATCAGAATGTGTTTACAGCAAGTTTTTGTGTGTTGCGTGCGTGTGCATGTGCGTGTGTGTGTGCGTGTGTTATTATATACATTGACCATTACTATTTACACTATGGCTGAATCTCACTTCCGTTCATATATTTGCTACTTTTTCATTCTCTGAACCTTTGTGTGGTTCTCGTGAATAACACTTGTTTGCAAGCTCCAAAGCATTGAAATAGCTGTAAGCCAAGATAAGAAAAAAACACTTACAAAATAACACTGTGAAGTTAATGTGTGGATTGGTTCAGACGTTCAGGAAATAAGGGAAATAATGATGGGATTTGTTTATGTATACTTACTTTGTATCCAAGCCAATATACCGATGCTAAAGGTCTGCCACAATCATTAGGTTTGAGAAAAGCAACCAAGTATGTATCCTGAAGTGTAATGCTTGCCTTGCAATGATTACTTGGAGCCTCTGAGAAAGATAAACATACATTCCATCGGTAAAAGGCGCACAGGCTTGAGATTGCAAGTTGAAGAATATAATCACACAGTTGTAACATGTGCATTTGGCATGATCGGATGCAATTAAGAGCGAATATAACAGGGCAAGTAAGTGAAAATCAAGTTTGATTAAGATTTATTGTTTGGGGTTTATTGTTTGAGAGGGTGTGCTTTTGAAAAGCATTAAATTACTTTGTTTCATTTTATTCTGCCAATGTCATTTGTAGTTTTGATTTATTTAAAGCTATTATTTATTCAGTGTTTCATCCTGTATATACCTACAAACGTGACTGAAGAAAACAAACATACTCACAGACACAACACATGTTTGGTAGTCGTTTTCGAAAAGGACAGAACTGCACAAAATGGAAATATACCCTCAAAGTGTTCGATGCTTGATTTGTATCGTTTATACGATAATGTATTTTTGAATGAAACATAGCAATGCCGTGACTAAAATAACACACTAAAATACTCATTCCTTTTATCAGTTTGCATTGACATGAAATGTATTCTACAAAATATATTTGGCTTTGTCTCAAAAATTAAGTTTTCTTTTTATATTTCGCTTTTTTCTTCTATAGGAAGCACCTATTTTTTAAATAACTGTTGGATCACAATAAACCAGAAATTTGTTAGTGATATATAACAGGACAATGAATAGATTTTAAATCAAAGATAAAACACTTTAATAGGAAGGTTTAATACGACCATAATGATTTTAAGAACTACCACCCAATTTCAAGTATCCATTTATCTAACAAAATATTAGCAAATTTGTTCTAACCCAAACTGTATCACATATGAATTCAATCAGTCTTTTAGCAATATACAGACTGCATATCGCCCTTGCTTCAGTACTGAAAATACTAATCTGAAAGTAATTAATAACACTATATTTGCTTTGTATAGCGGAAAAATACCAGTTCTCACCCGCCGCGATTTTAATAACTATTTGACGCAATAGACCATGATATATTACTTCAGCGCGGGCAATATATATATGTATATATATATATATATATATATATATATATATATATATATATATATATATATATATATATATATATATATAAGTGTGTGTGTGTGTGTGTGTGAGAGAGAGAGAGAGAGTGAGTGTGTGTAGCATTAGAGCCATACTCTGATTTCAGTCATACTTAGTCAACAAGACTCAAATTGTGTCCGCAATTGGAATACACTTCCGCCCAGTTGATCTATGTTCTGGATTTCCATAGGGATCTGTTCTTGGACATGTTCTCTTCATTAAATACAGGCATCCGCTCTCAAGTGTTATATATCATCATCGAGTATCACTAATTGAATGCTTATGACGCCCAAATATACAAATATTAAATTATTTCTACCCAACTGAAGTTGATGCGACTATCCAAGGTGGAGAATTACTCTGGACTAGACAATACTCTCACCATGAACCAATATTTCATGAACATATGCAAGGCTGCAGATCTTGAGCTGCAACGCATCAGACCCATTAGCAAATATGTTTAAGTTGATGCCACTAAAACACGTGTGTGTTCTTTTAGTAGTTTCAAAGCTGGAGTATTGTAATTGAATCCTCTCTGGTTCGACTCAATATCTACTCACGAAATTTCAAAAATGTTCATAACACAGCAACTCAGACCATTGTTTGAGTGTACGACGAGGGCACACCTCCCCACTGCTCTGTACCATACACTGGCTATCTATTTGATCCATTAACAAAAACAAAATGTCAACTTTGTGCTACGTTTCACTAACGGGATCCAGTCTAACCTATCTATCTGGCCTCACCCATGTTTACACACCATCAATATACTTAGGCTACTCTTCCAACAATGGTATACCCATTATTCCCACTATGAAAACGAATTCATGTGTGTTCTAATTTCATGGTGCCATTTTGTAGGCATATCATACTATGTGTTATAAGATGCTTAGAGTTTATAAAGATTAGGCAATATACAAAATCAAAATACCTTCAGGAAATGAAGTAAAGTTTAACCGTAAACAACAACGATATAATACGTAGCTTAGACGTGAACGGAAATTGTTAAGTCACATGTTTCCGGGTATATGATTTACAAAAAATATGTTGTGTCTGACGTTTTTGAAATTCTTGTAAAATAGGGTGCAGAGCCAGTCAATATCGTGCGAATATTAAGGGGGAAACAAGCAGACAAATCATTTTGCAAGGAATAAGTAGAAATCGAATATATATATATATATATATATATATATATATATATATAAGAACTGATTCTTGATGGGATAATATAAAAGGACCAACTACTAACCCAGTACAATTAGTTCTACTTCCAAGCCATACACATTACCGGTATCTTCAGTATACACCAAAACGTATCTCCCTTCGTCGGAATCTGTAACATTTCGCATCCATATTGTTCCATGTTCGTCAAGAAATAGTAATCTCTTGTATCGTTTATCAACGAATGAATTTATGGTAGAATTCTGCATGAACCACTTGGCAATTTGCTTGACTGTTGCACCAGAAATCTGATTAATAACTAATGTGCGATTTATTAATGAAACAGTTTGAAGCAACGGAACGGAATCCTCAAGGCAAACAGATTTCGAAATAGTTTCTGTACCTCCTGAAAATAAAAAGAATGGATCATGACTATAATTAACGATATATATATATATATATATATATATATATATATATATATAAATAAAACGGCTTCCGATTTTATTTGAGCTTTTCCATTTACTCAAATCAGGCCTCTGCTTTGGGCTAAAATCTCTTAACCCAAAGTAGAAAAGGCACATAATGGGACTCATGGAAGAGCTGGGCTGGGCAGGTTTTTACTTTAACAAAATGTTTCTAAGGAGTCCTGTTGCCTTTCTTAGTGAGGTTGGTGCACAACCTATTTCCTTGAAGCAAAATTTAGCACATTCCTACAAATTTGGTCTTCACACTAATGGGTAGAAACCAACTCTTGGATAAATGTATGCTTAGCCAAAATTTGGTTAGTGGAATCATTATCTTATAGTACAAGTTGCATATGTAGCTGTTAGAACTAAAAATCTTAAAAGCTGTATAATTAGCCTCATTTGGCTATTCTCCTCCGTCTGTCTTACCATAATGTTCATATACGACCTCAAGGCAAGAACCGAATTTTTTCAGAAATATATATTGAGCAAATATTTCTTTAATAACTGCAAAAACTATTCTCATAAGCTGAAGGTATGGATCGCATACATAAAATATATTTTGGATATGTGGATAATCAGCCAACATGTGGGAGAATTCAGGTAAGAGCTTGGGAAAAAAGCAACAATGTGTCTGTATTTCTGAACAAGAGTTGATACAGTAGACTCATGCTGTATGGCTCCCTTTTAATTGCAAGCGGAGTTTGGTATTAAGTAGTCAAAATCTGGTTTAGTGGCCACTTGCTTATACAGTTCATCCTTTCCATTCTCAATTTTATATCACGTTTGCATGCATATTCTGACCACCTGATCAGTGACCACTGTTATTCTCTCATGGGTTCTAGTGTACTCTGACCGTGATTAACTAAGCATGTTTATTTCCCCAGCACTGAACTAATCAATCACACTTAATAAGACTTAGGTGCAATCTCAACTGCCTGATTTCAACAACTGTCTAATTAAATGTATTGCATATACAGCGCAGTTTCTTGCAATCTTGCAATGTGCTTTGTTTAACTTATCTGTTATCAATCGTTCTACCTATCCATCTGTTTTTATGTGTACTTTGCAAATTGTTATTTATTTTCTTTCTGTTTATCCGCCGCCTTTTTTTTTTCTCTCTCTCTCTCTCATTCTGTTGTGTCATGCTTTTCTCTTAAATGCTTGCATAGTACACTGACCAATATGTTACACTTACCAATATATAAGGCCATCTATAAAGAGAACACGTGATCCTTGTGTTGGACTACTAATGTTGTGTGCAATTTTTAAATGTATATATTTGAGCATAGAACTTACTGTGTAACATTCAAATCTAATGAATGGGAGAATACTAAACCATCCCAATGATTTATATAAGGTTAGTATTTTTATATAGATAATATATCTATTATACCTCCATCCTCCAACATTCGATTCTGAAGTATGCCAGCCCTACTGTTACTAAGAGTATAATCAGAATACTCTCTAGTGAATATACATTTTCTGAACTGTAATCCAGAGGAAATGAATAGAGAATCAAAATGATAATACCACATTGTTATTAAATAGCTATATTTGCAATGTTAATACTTTGAGCATGTTAAGGTAACGTAAATACCGTCCTTTATTTTCAACACCTTTTCATCTGTCTTCATTAACATGCAACATTTGTATTCCCCTCTGATCAGAAAGCTGTCTATTGTACTGTTACCATCTTACCATTTTACTATCAACTTTTCTTGTTTTATATCGCTGGTCAATATTAAAACTTTTACTTTATTTCACGTTTCTTCATATAATATACTGTATAGCGCTAAATAGCCTAACTGTGCTGGTGCACCATTAGCATTCAATAAATTAATCAACCACATGGACTTTAGATATCCTTATTATAAATGTAAATTGTAATATTTCAGGTAATGCTTTGTAAGTTTTGCCATAAAATGATGTCATGACATAATTTCTGCAACATTAAAATTCCGTACACTTGACCATTGTGTTTTCTGTATATAAATCTTTGTAAGAAACAAGATAATTGGCTTTGACCTTCAGAAAAGCATTAACCTTTGCAGCACATAAATAAAGCACAGCTAAAGTGTAAAATCTATTCAACTAACAAATCTATGCTATAAGAGTGGAAATGAATGAAGGAAAAGCTCGCAATTTATATTATGCCTTTATTTGAATATTTCATAACAAGGGATAGGAGACACATGTTGGATGACGGTACTTAAGTCCGACAGAGTAACAAGAAGCATATTATGAAGTATTTACAGTGGTGAACCATTTTATTTTTAATTCTGACCTGACATCACATAAGAGAAGTGACTGAAGCTTCAAGTAGAACAGTAAACACAAATATAATGGCTTTTATATTTCAAGTTCAAATGTACATGATAATAATTATGTAAAACTTTGCTTCTATATGATGATATTTTGTAACATATTTAAATCTTAATATAGTTTTAACAAGATAAATTCCAGATATTAAAATCATACAAAATTCCATTTCAAAGATTGCATGATGTTCATCTTTAGTAATTTAATGACAAGTGGTTAAATGTATAAATTTATACACACTAAAAGACATGTTTTCTGATATAATTAAAAAAGTAATTGATGAGACCTAGTGGCTACAGAGATGCTGCATTACCCATTAAGAACCAGTAAGTTGTAGTATAATTTGTTTCCTTGATAATAATCGCCCGATCATAATACTCTAGGAGAACTAATACTACCAGTCCAATCCAGTGCTCCCAGGGTAAAACTCATTATTTACAAGGAGGGATTATGCAGTGAGGAAGCAGGTTTTACTTAAGAGATCAACCAATGAATCCTTGAGATTGGTTCAGTAATTCATACATTTGCCTAACTTTGAATGTATACTGCAATTGCTTCCTTTATTTGTTCATGTCCTTCTTCCATAACATAATTAATTGTTCACTATCTCTAGTTCAAACTTGGTGGTCTAATAAATTTCATAGATTTTCTAAATATATTTCATATTTAATGTTGTTTCGGAACAATCAACAAACTGAAATTTAAAATTTCTAGTCTCAAGTGTCCCCAATGACTTTTTGCAGTAAATCTTATCTTGACCCTCCAGTTGTCCCATGTAGACTTTACCAGCATTGTATTCCACCAGTCCAATACTTTTCCGAGAGATTACCTACAAAGAAAATCATAAATGACAAAACATTTTCTTCGTTCCCACTGGGACTGAAAAAAAAGAATTTACTAACAAATTAACCTTTAGCACATTATTATACCTTGTGGAGTAACGTTACTTTAAAGAAACAACAATTTTCATGAAAGAAAAGTCTACTGACTTATATGTCCACATTTCTTGAATATGTTATTGGTACCTGAAATGAATAGACTTATCCTGATGACAATGAAGGAGTCAATAATGAGTATATGATCACATCATTCCATCAGTATTATTCAAGTTTTGTATTCCTTAGCACTAAATAATCTTAAAAGAGAACACAAGCTCATGGCAACAATGGTGTTGCAGAATGAAATTACAATTTGGAATTGAAGTAAGTTACTTGCCAATCATATTGGTAGTTCAAACTGAAAATTCAAAGCAACCAGGTCTCCTAACTTGAATTTTAACAAGTATCTGTCTTAATTTGCAGGTCAGTAACTCATTGTGTCTAATAATCAACTGAATAGAGAATATCTTGATGAAACCCTTATATGTAAACTAAGTATGTACAATAAATAAATCAATACTTAATCAGAAATGTTTCAATTTTGTAATACACTGCATACGGTAATTATGAACTTTGTAACATTGAAAATTTTATAAGATTTCAAATAACCATTTGAAATTTAGTGTAATTGATATCAAATAAGGGTGATTATGGCAACTGCTCTTGTTGTTGTTGATGGTGTTGTTTCTAAGGAATCATGTTAATGAACTTGAAAAATATATTAATTCATATTGTTATGAAAATAATGTAGAAACATGTGATGCTATGTATATTTGAAATTATTATTATTAGTAGTAGTAGTATTAGTAGTAGTAGTAGTAGTAGTAGTAGTAATAGTAGTAGTAGTAGTAGTAGTAGTACTGTTATTATGGAGAATAAACAACATGAAGAAAAAAACATACTTAAAACATTACCATGGCAGTTCCATGGGAAACAAACCTGTAAATTTTACAAACATATTGTGTATCTTGTATCAAGTTGAAATTTATTTATGGAGCTACAATGGCACGATACAGTGGCAAAACATATGGCTGGTTGTTTTGATTATTGCATTGTTTCATTTTGTATTTATCCTAGAATAATAATTCTCATTTGCACAATATTAAATTTGTAACTGAAATTTCAAAATTAAAGATTATGCATTCCTTAGTTTGCTGGTTTATAACATATATGCAAAAAAGTCTTTATTTCAAAATTGTTTCCGATATAAATATATAAATTAGTTTGGTAATTTCCATTTTCTATTCAAAGAATTCTAATGAGGAAGTGTTTCAATTAATGTTTAAGAAAATTTACTGTATCTATCATTCATTTAAACAGCATTAAATGTACTTACTCTCTCCTGTCATGCCAGCTTCTATTGTCTCATCATCATTCTTTGTTTCATCTTCTTCATGAATATCACAAACTGATTACATTTTTTAAACTGTATTTCTTCCTGGCTCTGGTGTGAACTACTAAACAGGCATTTTCTCGGTGGGCATACAACATTTAGCCTCTCAAAGCCATGCCGTAGTCCAATGAAATTCTGTACAGGCCTATATAGACGTTCTGACTTTTGATCTTGGAGTTGGATCACATGGCCTATTACTCTGGCATTTGAAACTAATTGTGATGAACTGGAGCTGTTGAAACCATGCTGATTGGATTATCAGTGATGATTTGTTGCATGATGTATTGCTTGATACAAGATACTGAATATTGTTAAACAAATTATATCATACGGAACTGAACAAAGTCAAAGTGCTTATCTTGCAATGCGCAGGAATTATAACCATGTACAAATCATTTCCCAAGCTTCTTTCCCTTATTATAATACAACATCAGCCTATAAAACGTGTTAGCTTATTCCACTTTCCTATTCTTAACTGGCAGTTTTCATAGATGGTGTAACATCCAGTTCTTCCATCCCAACCCCCTAATAATTTCTTGCCCCTCCCTTGTAATAAATTAGGTTCCCCTGTATTTTTTAGCCCCCTTCCCTTAAGTAGTTAGTTTCTTTTCAATAATGGACTCTTTGGAAATAAACTGACTGTCACATTTATATATGTAATGATTCTGCTTACAACTGGAATAAGGGATAGTGTCAGTTAAGCAGCAGAGAGGGTGGACAGACCGAAACTATTTCAGGCAAACCGAAACTATTTCAAACAAAATCCTAAAGGATTTCAAACCGAAACCAATTCAGGTAGACAAAAAAAGAGAAATGGTTTCGGTTTGAAATCCTATAGGATTAACGCTACTGAGACTCTGTCTCCATACAGACCCGACACTGATTGCGTTTTGGAGACGAATTGTGTCAACCGAATATTTGATCAAGTCCGATACGATATCTTAATCTCGGGTCATGCAAATTTTTCGTTACAAATCCATGTGGTATTGACTGAGCGTGACTAAAAAAAATTCTAAAGAGATTATAATCCATATCACCGCCGCACCAAGTTTGCCAAATATTTCTTAACGTATGTTAGCCTACTCCATTGAATACAGAAAGAATATTGCAGTTATCTCTGATCACCTTTGCTATTTGTGTGTATCGTTGAGTGACATATATCATATCGGTATTTTTATGCCTACCTCTGAAAAATATCCTAGCAGGATTATTTTGATTGTCTAGAATGACATCATCATACACAACTAAATTGCTAATATTTCCAGCAATATCATCAATGTTCGGTGCCCCCTGGATGATATCGGTTATAAACTCAATAATATCCTCATCGATTTCAGATTGTCCTTTCTCGTTAAAATCCTTTAACACCTCGTAACATCGCTGATCGTCTACACTTGGGGCTATTACATACAACTTGCCCCACTTCATCCATCTCGTTATCAAATCAAGTAACAACTGCGTCTTGCCACATCCAGATGGTCCGATTATAATCATGCTAATAGAATTCCGTAGAACTGCATGATGCTTAACTGGTACTCGTGTTTTTGTCGCCAAAAAATCAATTACCTTCAGTTATTATAAATAAATTATGGATCTATATTTTGTGAAATGCAAGAAGCGTACTAGCACAAATGACTTGACGATTACAACTAAAAATAACAGATCAGCACTTGCTGGTAAGTGTGTACAATGAGGTACCAAAAAATTTAGATTTGTTTCCCTTGATAAAAGCAAGGATTTTTAAAAAAACGAGGAGGTGATATTGCAGCCAAGTTAGTCAAACTCCCAGGAACAGCAATGGCATAATATTCAGGAGAAGAACAACTTCCAGGGTATGGTTATTGTGGACCAGGGACAAGACTTGATATCCGACTCGATGATCCAAACCAACCGCGACCCGGTGAAAACCCAATAATCGCAATTGATAAGGCGTGTCATGCTCATGATGTTGCTTATAAAAGCAGCAATCTGCAATACACACATATCGCAGATGTAAAATTAATTCATGCGTTGAATTATATCACTGATAAATCCTTCAAAGAAAAGTTGGCTTCATGGTTGATAAAAATGTCGATGAAAAGTAAATTGATGTTGGGTGCTGATAATTAATAACATCATGCAATCTATTTATTATTCCGCAAGAGGATATTGGAGGGGTAAATCAGCAATCAGTAAACTCGCTAGCGCTGCAATGGTGAAAAATTCCACTCCAGCGGATTGGTTATCCAAACAGGCGATATGGCAAATTTATCTACCACCGCCTAAACAAATTAACTTCTCGCATTTTGATGTCAGCGTCGATAATGAAGTTCATCAGGCCAATATATTATTTCTGTCGCAGGATGGTGTTTACAAATACGCGCTAACCGTAGTTGATGTTGCGAGTCGATACAAACAAGCAGATCCGCTAAAGATAAAATCAACAACTGAAGATGCTTCTGCATTTGAAAGGATTTATTCACGAGGTCCATTGCAGTGACCAAATTTATTACAAGTTGATCCTGGCAAGGAGTTTTAGGGTGCAGTGTTATCAACTACATCGCGATTAGACAATTGTTGAACAATTTAATCGCACACATGCAGAAAGGTTATTTGGATATCAATACGCGAAGGAATTTATTCAGGATAAACGATCTCGTGAATGGGTCAAGAGATTACCAGCTGTGATTACCGCGCTGAATAATGAGATTACTCGAACAATCAACATGAAACCTAACAACGCGATTAAAAAAAGTGTACACTTGCAAAACCACAAAATGATTTTTTTAAAAAAACTAAAACTCGGCAATGTCACTGTTAGATATTTATATGAACCAGGAGAGTTTGAAGGTGGCAAAAAAGAGCTACTGACCATATTTGGAGTGTCATTTCACATACAATATCTAGCATAACACGATCCACGGGTAGACCGCCAGTCTATAGGTTGGATTCAACTGCTCCTCCACGATAATTTACTCGTGAACAACTACAAGTGATACCCCAGGATACTAAATTACCTCCGCGTGATCTTAACTATCACCTCTTTGTCTGCTGAACTCAATACAAGTCAGCATCACATTATATCTGGTATGACCAACACAATCTTTTCTGTCTACCGTAAATTGGCTGGGGTCTTTATCCGACCAACACCAACTCATTATACAATTGCAACTCGCACAGTGATTATTCTGTTGTTGTTTCAGTGTGATTATAAATTCACTATCAATGTCAACTTTTCTGTTATTTTTTTATTCTGTTGTTTATAGCCAGTGAGTTTTTTCTGATTATATCATCGCTGACAATATCACTGATTGTTGTGTCATTATAATCTAAAACAACTTTTTGAAGTTGATTTATTCTTCGTACTCTGGACACTGCAAGCTAAACTAAATTCGACCGCTCGATGCGATTATTTATGATCCAAACAATTGTATCGGATATACTCAACCCCTGCGAAGAATGTATTATCGTTGCGTATCCTAGCTTCCATTATGATTTTTAAGCACGTAATGCATCTTCAACGACATTGATATCAACTAACACAATATCATTTAATACGAGTATATGCTTCCTTGACTCTGTCAGGCCTTGAATATCAACTTCGATAATTTGTCTTCGTGTATCCTTGGAAGTGTTGCAAATATTTATTTGTGTGTGTTAAATAATTTCATCTGAAGCGTAACTCTGACTGTCTATCTACTTGCACTATCAAATCGTTTGGTCTCCACGCTTCCCAAAGATAATTTAATTGGGTTTCCGAAATTATTTCACGCGCTATTTCACATTGGATTCTATCCGGTTGTAATCTGATTAGTTTCTTGAACTCGCGTTCAAGTGATCTATGATCAGTACTAATTTCTTCATAATAGTCTACACAATACTTCAGCCAATTATGTGGGGGCAAACCGACAAATGGTGGTAACTGACCATGATCACCACACATTATCACTTGTGTGTTCGATAGCAATAACCAATCGAGAAATGTTTGTAATACATCTAACGAAATTGTGCATAACTCATCCCATATAATTACATCAGGAATATATTTTTCGCCCATTCGATCAGGACTCCATTCGTCACCTTTCCATCGAAAAAACTGTGATAAGTGCAAGCATTACTTCCTCGCTGCTTCATCTGCCTAGCAAGCCAGTGTTGGTCTTAGCACAGTCATGCTTGATTTCCGTCTAAATAATTCGATTGCATGAGTCGTCTTCCCTGACCCTCCACAACCGTTTCAATAACTGGTTTTATATATACATATTAGATCGGAACACGACGGTGCATTAGATGGTTCTTAAATCTGATTATTTTTCAAGTAATTGTTTTCAATTGTAACATCTGCTGATTTGGAGTAATCCCGCACTATTTCCTTTTTAATTCTCCATGATCCCCATCTCTCGTCTTAATTAGTGAATTCAACCACTGCTTCTTTATGTTTTACGTCTATATAAAATGAATCAGTGGCAACTCTAACTGCGGATTCAGGAAATCTATTTATCATCGAAAGTAAATTATAAGAAGCATAAATCAGCAATGATGACCTTAACTACGTATACTGAGGATTTACTCCATTGTTTAAGTAACAATTGTACCTAATTTGGTTCCATCTGACAAGAAAATGTCTTTACGATCGACGTATATACCCATAGATGTTACATCTGCGATTATAAAATCGTAGTCAGCATCATATATCATCAAACGTGAAGAATATCGTTTGTGGTCGTATTTTCCACCCTGTGTGAACTTACCAATTATTCTTCTACCGAGATCTTTTGCGTGTTTATTTCTTACTTCAAAGATTTCCTTGGACCACCTTACGATATATTCCTCGTCTACATTAGGAAATTGTTTTTTGTTTTCGCTGACTATACTATGTAGACAATAGGGTTGTGGTAAACAGACTTCAGTTTGTTTTCGATATGATATAATTGATTCAATTACAATCAGCGATATCAGCATTTTAGAATCAATCATATGTCGTAATAACACTATTGGCTTCCAGTGTTTTTCAGAGATGTGTCTACCAAACCAAATATAACAGCATGGATGAAGTCCTTTAGCCAATTCAAATATACCATACGAGCGAATCCGGTTTAATCAAAATAAAGCAGTGGTCCATTAATTGCAACACGGGTAATCTCGTGTGTGGGATATCCAAATCTTTTGAAGTACTCAGGGCATTCTCCGTACATTAGAAAACTCCCTGAATAACACGCAATCATATCAACCGAAGTAATACTTTTGGGGTCGTATTTTGTATTCCATAATCCACTTTGGCCGTATTTCACGCAGCTTGATTCGATATCTGAGAGAAATTATTTGGGTGTTGGTTTCCATAGATTTCTCTTTCTCGTGAAATGAGCTGCAACTGACGGTATTGTAAAACAGTTTGTTAATAATTGCTCGTCGTAATCCGTTGAAAAACCACTGGCTAGTTTTTTCATCTCATTGTAAGGGCTTCAGTACGATATATTTCGCTACTGGATTTTACACATTGATCAACTTTACCCTCTTCGTCTTCAAAACTGTGAAGTAACCACACTGACATATGATCGGTTTTACTTAACTCGTAAATAAAATCAAATAAATTTCCCGTGTAAAATTTTATTGTTCTATCCCGCGGAAATATTATTACCGCAGATGTCTAAGCGTGTGCATTATGGTCAATAATTTTGATTGGAGATCCTCTTTATTTTTATTTCGAATCATATAATATCTCGCCTGTTACTGTCTCTACGGATATTGGGAATTTTAGTATCCCCTCTAACGCGGCCACATTTTGAATAGTTGCTCCGCTCTCCTTCACTGTTAATCCCCATTCATTTAATTTTTGCGTCTTAGATCCGTCAATTTGTTTCCACGCAAAGCATTTGTACAATGCTCTATTATTCGTTCTGCTACACAATTCAACGACAAATATTTCATGGGTTTTAATTTTTCAATACTCGGTTTATCATTTGTCGGATACATTCCATAAACAACCGATGTTACAGGATAAGATCTCTCGTAATACGGTTTATCAATTCCAGACATAATTCCTGTTTTGGAATCCTGACTTACAGTTACAGTTCTCTTATTTTTCAGGATGGATTCAATTTTTTCGCGTATAATCCAATTTCCGGTTTCTAAGCGGATAATGAATTTCACTCCAAAAAATAATTTTTCTGGTCAAGATGTGGGACTATCTCTGCTGCACTTTCTTCGTTCATGGTAGCATCAACACTGCCATCAATTAGAAATGTTGACCAACAGTGAGATGCTCCATCGCGCTTGAATTCATTAAAACAATCACGGATTCTACCCAACAAGCTTATATCACTTATTAGACCCTTTGGTACATCAGTGGAGATTCTATCGAGATTGAATTCATCATTTTTCCAAGGCGTAATTTTCGATAATCTCTCTAACTCCTCCATATTATATTAAAACAAATACTTAAATAATTAATTTATTATATAATGAATCATTGCAAATGGCTAATGATAGGATCAGTAACCGCTTTTAACAAATCATGCAGAAATCAATTTTGTGGATATCATTTACAATGGGTACGTCCTGAAAGTTTGGGGCCCTTACCTTGTATACGATGTGGGGTAGGTGTGCGTGGTAAGTCACAGTTATGTCTCAATTGCGATGGTAAGTGATATAGAGAGCTCAAGCGCTATTATGATAATAGAGATCTCTGACTCTGTCCCTGACAGCGTCAATGACAAAATCAGAAGAACAACTCAAGACTACATTGATAGATTCTCAAGTAATACTTAAACCAAACAATGAATTAGATAAATAGTATTTAGTATATAAATGAACCAAGAATTTCAACCACATCCCGTGATTGCCAATTATGAATCATCTCATGACGGTATTGTCAGACACCTTTAGCTGAATGTAACCAGTTGGTGTTGACAATGGTATGGGTTTTCTTATATTTAATTCTGGAAGGAAAATACATCTTAATAACAGAATCGAATATGAGTGTTTCCATGGATTGATAAAAGATGGGTTTCTAATCGTTCATATTGATTCCAATCCTAGAAACAATTCTTTATCGAATCTACGAGCTATAACACAAAGTGAAAACACCAAACGAGGATGGACTGGAAAACACTCGAAAATACGAAACCTATAAAATCATTTAATCTAGGAAATGACGAAGAATGAGTATTTAAATCAATAAATGAAGCCGGTAGGTATTTTGATATTTACGAACCCTCGGTATGAAAATTAGCAGAGAATATTACTAAATCCGCTTTTTCTAAAAAAATTCAAAATAGAATTCAATTCGTTGACATCTAAATTATACTGTGTAGTATTAAGGGGAATAACTCGTGTAGGCTTGTATATGGTTTTTGAAACAGAGATACGAATCTCAGTGGAATTTTTAGATGACTTAATGGCTCTTTTGGTGTGGTTTAACTGCCACGGATATCAATGGAAATAATCAAGTATTAGTTTTGTGAGAAAACATATCAAATAGATGATATTTAAAACAATTGAATTCTTTTTTTTGTTCATGTTTTTTTTTTTTAAGTATTTCGTTTCGTTTAGACACTTTCAATAATTATAATTAAGTGCACGAAAGAATAAAAATCGACACCTCTCTCATTGGTTTTCATGTATTAGTTAGTTGATATACCATAATGTCTCTCTGTATTATGGGGCTTTAAGCAATTCGAAATTCAAACCGTTTTACCACCATACTTCACACACCGTCACACTGTGTGAATGTGTTGGGGGTATGGTTGTTTCAGTTTGAATGCAGAACAGCCCCGTGTGTGTATGTGATGTGTGCATATAATTTCATTGTATATACTATATCATTTCATTGTATATAACATATCATTTCATTGTAAATACCATATCATTTCATTGTATATATCATATCATTTCATTGTAAATACCAGATCATTTCATTGTATATACCATATCATTTCATTGTACATATCTATATGTCTATATGTATACATGTATATATATATATATATATATATATATATATATATATATATATATGTAAATATGTATATATAAAAAATGAAAACGGGTCAAAATTGAACCCCATTTTTGTTTGTTTATCATATTAGGTATATAATATTTCATATAATGAATTTCGAAAATATGAATGTCATTATTAATGAGATTTCAAATTTGATAAAAACAAGGAATCCAATTGTCAGAAAAATTGGCTTGTAATCAGATTCTTTCTGAATATCAAGATATTGATAATAGCGCTCGGAATAATAGATATGTACTTCCAAGGGAGTATGGACTGATCAAACGAATTCAACACGCAGTAAATAATTCCCCCGCATTCTGTAACGACATCAAAAAGTTCGTCCCGTTATTCACTGCTGTCGAAAAGGACAGAAGTGAATTAGGGAAACAATATGAAACCAAACGCACAATTAACTCGAAATTCAAAACAATGAAAGCGATTATCCAACAAAATGAAAATGCCCCTTTGATTGCCTCAACATAGCAATTGAAAAATCTCACCACTATCTGATTGAGACGACGATGATAATGCACAAGGTGCAACCGGTTACAGCGGGGCTGGATTTTCTCAAAGTGGAACTCCTAGGGGTGTTTCAGGTAGTGGCCTAGTTCATTGTCCTAATAGTATTCTCGGGGGTATATCACGTTTAGAAATTCTCGTAGGAGGGAAACGAGCTGGACATAACTCACCGGAAGTAATTAATGAGGCAGCTGATATCTGCAGACGACTATTTGAGGGTGGTATCATGGATATTGGAGTATATCGAGAGTTTGTTGATTAGCTAGCGGACGGCTACCACAGTGATTAAATCACCACATTAGTAAAATAGCATCAACAATAGATCATACACCACAACCACAACAAACCATCCATGATATATGTAGTAAACTCACGATTGCCAGTTTATAGAGCGTACTATGGAGATTGTCTCGGCAATACCATTGCAGGGTTATTTGCAAGAATGGCTCCCAAAAGAACACCAATAGAAAAAAAGGTTATCAATGAAAGCTATTGATGTTATTCCTGATAAGGGTATTAGCGCTGTTGGTGATGTTGCCGGGAAAGCATTTTCCACGGCTAAAGAAGAACTAGTAGCGCTAGTTCGGCGGCGAAAGAAACCAATGACAAAATCACTGGGGTCACTACCATCTTCGGATATTATGCCTGCAAGTATATTAGCAAAATAATAAACAACGCCGTGGAGCAGAATATAGCATCACGGATAAATGATGGATATGACACTCAAGGAAATATTACTGCAAATATGATAGCGGGAAGTGGCTTGAAATCGCGAGTGAGATCGCGATTTAGATCAAGAAATATATAATAATATGTTCAAATCCTCTCCTGATACAGCATTCGATATGGAAGCACCAGTACCCAAGAATGATTCTGTACGCGATAATCAGTTTTATTCTTATAATGCAATACTACCAAATATTCGATCAAGAATCGAACTTTAAGTCCAGGATACCAGCAATTGCTTTCTACCCTCTGAAGCGTATATTGAAGTAGAAGGAGAACTCGTAACAAATGTTTCAGTTGATACACCATATGCAGATGATGAGAAAATCTGAGTTGGCTTTGTCAATAATGGTACCATTGCGCTATTTGAGTGTGCTAGATCCATGATTGATGGAAGAGAAATCGAGTCTATAGAACATGATGTTGATGTTACCACAACAATAGTTGGTTTGGCAAGATATTCTGATGATTTTACAAGATCGACAGGTCTATCTATGATGTTCTCTAAGGATCTCACTGATCACGCTGAACACATTCAGTATTCTAGGCTAAAGGCAACACGAGATACTGCATTTGATCCAGCACCAGTCGGATATACAAGACCAGTTGCCACTTTTGATGTCATAGATACTAATCTTAATTACAACTTATGGTTTTGTAACACGTGTAGCAATGTTGAAAGGAAAGCGTCGACAATTTTCATGCGCGATTTCACTGCAATATATTTTCGGATTTGCAGAAATGTTAGAAACGTTATCTATGGAGCGAAGCATACAGTAGTACTCGCGAGAAAGGGTAATGATAATCATGCAATCTGGCATGGTGATGGTGTTGTTGATGGTAAAGTCATTATAGCAAAACTATTATTGTGGATGCCAGTAATGACTCCATCAATCACCGCAGAAAACATATTACAATCATTTATGAGTACAGTCGGCAAATCATTGATATCATGGCTAACAACAACAACAGATACCATAGATTCTAATCTTTATGGTACACTTACATGGCACCTTGCATCAAAGGTGTTTCAGCTCCGCATCATATATTTATTGCGTTACAGGATAGGGCGCATTGGGTTCACAATTACTCAGCCATTTGATATTTGATCCATTGGGTGTTAATGAAGTTTCGTTGAAGATAAACGGTCAAAAAGAACCAGCCGATAATATACTACTTGATTAAGGAACCAACCAAATAGCATGCGTGTACAATGCTTTGCTGTCATTTATGGGAAGCTATAATAATGTAAATACCTGTCTGCAAATATCACAGTTAGATTTTAGAAAACTATATCCCATCTACTACTTTTTGTTGGAACATCTTGACTTAACCAGACAATCCGTCATTGACATACACTTTCGAGCTCGTGTAACCGATCCTCCTGCTGGTGGTGACAGAGCAGTTGCTGTCATTCTCAGTGACAAAGCAATGCTACTTGAAGTTGGTGGTGGACGTATGAGAGTAGTTGATGCACCTGTAGAAAATATGTAGACAATTAGATCAATCTGTTATTAAATAAAATATTATTTAGTCATGTTAGTGTTACGTTAACTCCTGATCAAATTAAAAAATTGCAATCTGAATCAGCTAAAAAATGTGGAATCACAATATCGCTGAAGCACAATCAGATGTCAAGTTGTCAGAATAAACAGTCACTGGCATATCGTCAGATAAAACACTTCAATGATGCCATCAAAGATAAAAAAGTGTTGAGGTTACTCTCTCTGCGGCCGCAATTAAGAACATGATAAAATCAGGTGGTATATTCCCACTTTTCGCTGCGTTACCAGCGTTGATTGCGGCAGCGGCCCCAGCGGAAGCAAAAGCCGTCGCGCTAGGAGCCGTTGGTACAGCGGCAGGGATGGCACTAAAGAAAGCTATCGGACAGGGATATAAAAAAGAGAAACGATCCGAAAACGGTCTAAGACTACCAGGAACTCCGTATTCATGGTACAGCGGAAAAGGCCTGAGACTAGGAACAGTTTACTAACAATAGTTAGCATGTCAAATTTTGAATACCTCGATGATGCTAACACAACTAGCGATAAAAAACTTTAGAGGTGTCTTTATGAGAGATCAATTACCACAACAACCAAACAACGCTGAAAACGGTATCATTAATCTCGATTACAGCAGCGGACCTGGAACTCACTGGGTTGCATACGCAATTGATATGCGTGTGATTGTTTATTTCGATTCATATGGGTAAGCACCTAAAGAATTTATGCGTTATATAAAGCGCTTAAAAGCTCCTATCTGGTATTCCACGCTACCAACACAGAAAATGAATGACCCACCAATATGCGGTATAGAAGTATTAAATGTTCTCAACGCCATTTCATCATCGGGAAAACCACCACATAAAACCGTACACGAATATACGAGTAATCGCTTTTTAGAGAGAAATTATATAAAATAACATGATTAATATTTGGGGGATCTTTATCAAGCCTGAAAAACCCACCACGGAAATATATGCAACCGGTGATGAAAAAAAAACTAACCGAAGATGAAATATCCGAGATGTTAAACCTCGCAAGTGTTGATCCATATGAAATAGTTGTATTTCAAGATCGTCAGGGTGAATTGAAAAGCAGTAATATTTCCCTTGATGATATTTAGTTAAACAACTCGGTGTAACGGAAAATGCTATCGCGGTATTTTCCGATTAAGGTACACTCAAACCAGATGTTCTCAATTCAAGTATTGTGGACTCCCAACAAAAGCTGAATGACCATATAACAAAATTTGAACAATTACAACAGATTGTAATTGATAATATCGAAACTCCGATCAATAATATTTTGTGGATTCCACGTATTCATCCCACATTGAAAATCTCAGACGAGAAAACCGCCATGTTAGAATTAGCAACGCTCCAATCTAGGTATGGAGATCATGTTGAGAAGTTTTCAACTTTTCGTAAGCATCTCATTGAAAATTTCTTTAGGGGGATCTCATTAGATAAACTCGACATAAAACTCCCGGATACTATAAAATCCATCGAAGAGATGAAAAACACCATCGAGTCAATCAAAGATAATTTACCGAGGATGATAGAAACACTTGAAAAAACAAATATTCCTCATGAGAAACACATCAACGTAGTATACACGATCCAACACGGATCATTTACGTGGACACCATCCACTAACATATTAAATATCACCGCGGCCGTAAAAGGTATTTATCGATTAATACTAGTGTCGCTGACTCAGTTTAATATTTCATCAACGAGCTCATCTGGGGTCAACAATATATCAACGATTATCGACAAAGGAACAACTGAATGATTCAAAATAGTATCCACTGATAATAATTTGGCTAGGGTTTCTGTAAGATGGTATGTGGAATACGTAGCGAATTTAAGTAAACAACTGAATTAAAAATCCATAGGATTTTCAACGCTGGTGAATTTAACGCCAGCAATTTGAAATATATTATAATGAATACAATGACATCATTGGCAACGTCACAGCAATATCGCTATGATCAGGTGAGAGAATTTCAAACTAAACTCAAAACACTTACTGAGGACTATCAAGTAAATATAAATAAAAACATCGACGAATAATCACCGCAGTTGACGTTACCGTGTACTCGGTATCAGATGTAATCACAGGAGCTGGTATTATACTCTCCTCGGTGACTATGATTGCCCCGATAGCTATTCCAATTTCAATATCCGAGACGACAACAATCGCGAGAATAATTTTGATTATAACAAAAAAATATCATCATGCAGCCAGCCTAAACTGCAGGATTACGTAGTTAAGTTCCATGTTGTGTCAACAGCGTACTCACAATTATCCTCGATGATATCGTCCTCCTTCGATGATACATTAATATCCGATAATGAGTTTTCCGCGATGGTACGTGTTTATGATTCCGCAATGTCAAAATTAGAAAAAACAACATGAGTATAATAACAATGGCAACATCGCAAGAACTACTTCAACGAATAGCGGAAAATACCACTCCAGTGAAAATCAGAATGATCTCAATAACCTCAACCAATCCAGAATTCAGTGTGAATTTCCCTACTGCGGTTCCCAAGAAGGAGATGGCACTAGTAAAATTACAATTATACCATAGTTGGCCTAATATTAGATCAGCACCTTTACGTGGGCAACAACTGAATAATTCCCTGGTGGTTGCGAGTAAGAATAAACAAGACGGAACTCCAGATTGGAACGTTGTTTCGCTACCATCTGGGTCGTACGAAATCGAACAAATCAATAACGAATTTCAGCGTAGAATAAAATCCATTACTGGAAAGGAATCGAAAATCGCTATAACGATTCACGAGCCGACGTTATCATCTGGCATTGAGATAAACTCACCAGGTTATGTCGTATATATCTATCAGAGCTCTATAAGGACAATACTGGGTTGGCCTGAAATCCCACCCGGACATCTTATCAAATACCAGAAACTAAACAATCTGATTATGTCACAGATGTACAATCAAACCAAGAAATTGTTCCATCATATCGAACTTATTTGCCTGGTATAAAAAATGCAAAATTAACTGATAGATTCACATTTTTCGATAAAAGTACCATGCAATGGGAATTTGGTTTTGAGAAAACTTCTGATTCATCAATTGCAATTGTATTCACTCTAAATAACCTCATTGATTACATGAAAGAGATTAATCAATGACATACAACACAACTAGAGAGACTACGACAGTTTCCACGGTCATCTCTCTGATATAACAAGTTCACGCATCGAGATTATAAAATATGTTGAGATATTAAATCAGCTTGTATCCGACATGGAATATATCAACAAACGAATAGTTCAGATAATAAATAATGACAAGAATGGAGATAAACGAAAATTCCTACCCGGTTACAATATCACAGAAGCTGATTTACCCGATTTCAAGTTTCTTGGGTATAACGCAAAAGAACTAAAACATCTGTTAATGATCTTATTCAAGAAAATATTTGTCTGATACTCGCCGAATGGAAACAAATGCCACAACCACAAACAAATATCCTCAAACATAATAATGACCCAGATGGTGGTGGGCGATACATCGCTCCTCAAAACGTCAATATATTCTCGTTGATTGCAGTGAATTTAGTGTGTGATGTTATCGAAGGAAGTTACCAAATAAGTCTCAAAAGATCAAATCAAGCCCAGCAGGGATATATTTTATACTTATTTGCACCAACAGCTCCTCCAGGATTTGTAATCATTGAGGATTCAACTAATCCAGTCTATATGCGATGTCATAATCATTCGTTTACATGATCGTATTTCAAACTCACTGACCAATCCAATAATTTGGTTGATTTACGAAGTGAGGTTTTACAAATTAGTCTGTTTGTGAAATCGCAAATTGCTAGCAATTTCAAGGATTTTTCAATTCCTCTCCGCAGTGACATCAATGCCGGGTCTGTAGCGTAAAATCCTAAATGATTTCTTTTTTTTAGTCTGCCAGAATTGGTGTCGGTTTGAAATCCTAAGGATTTTACTGAATTGGTTTCGGTTTGCTTGAAATAGTTTCTGTCTGTCTTTCTTCTCTGCTGCTAGTTATCTCATTATTTCTCTCTTCATCCAGTTAATTTCTTTTCATTAATGCGCCCTTTGTTAATACACTTATGTTTGTTTGCTTGAATTTTAACGGCGCACCAGCACGTTTAGGCTATTTAGCGCCATACAATAGGTTAGATGTTCAAAAATAAGAAAGGTTTAACATCGACCAGCGATATAAAAAAACATAATAGTTAAATATAAAATGGTAAGATGTTGGTAACAGGAAAAAATTAAGGTTCCCAATCAACGGGAGATGTAAATGGTGTATGTTGGTGATAAGATGTTGTAAATAAGAGGTGATATTTGCATTAGATAAAATATTCTTAAGACATACAAGTGAAATACGAAAACATAATGGATCCCTTAACATGTTGGGGGGGGACAGAATCAGTTAACTGATTCATTAACCACAGTGTACTACCAATTAGTTACTTACTATGTATGAATTGTTTCTTTGGTATTAAACTTAAGGAAATACCATCCATGTAACATGTCATAAAAGAAACTGGGGTTAGTGTGGGGTGACATGGTCAACTAACCGATTATTTCTCCCAACACCAATTAGTTTCTTTTTTTAAATGGACTCTTTCCTAATCTGCTTAAGGCCCACATGTGAAATATAACGAAAGTTATAGTTCACTTTACAAAATCTCACAATTGTTATATAAAAAATTGAATCTTTACATTAATAGAGGTTACAATATTGGACTAATAACATTTCAAAAGTCACTTGCATGGTATAAGACACAACTTATAAAGAATATTCCTAGACCTTCTTAGCAAACTAACAATACATTATAATGGGTTCCATTTGGATGACCTAAGTGGTTACAACATCCACCTGTGATGTTAGAGGTTGTGGGTCATACTCTGGCTGTGTCATACCAAAGACTTATACAAATGATACTAGCATCTGCCTCACTTGGTGCTCAATTGTAAAGGTTAATGCTAAGACTTGTCGGACTGGTGTCATTATACTGTGACTGGGTGACATGAGCCTACATGTTTGCAGGGTGATGCATCCGTGCTGGACATCACTATAAACTGCTGCACTGCAGACTCTGCAGTAATGACAAATCCAAAATACATACACACATACACACACAAATGGTCATTTGCAAGGTTTTGTAAATAAATTCTAGAAGGAGTGAAAGTGTCCATTAAAATCTATGTTGGGTATCTCAACCAATCATACAGGTTAACTCCTTATGGAATTGGATTCACTAGTACTATTCACATAAATGTCAGTGGACAACAATGATGTTGCACGCATACTCTTGACATGTTTTGCGCACACCATATTTTAACCCATACTTCTCTCCTGTATATAATTATTTACATTGTTGTTGTGGTTTATGTAATTGCTCATTATTTAGTAACCGTTGTGGAGACATATGCCTGACCTGAGAATACTATTTCAGGAAAGTTGTAGCTGTATTTGCCCTATGAAATTGCAATGTTTATAACTCAAAAAACACAGTTACATGTACCATCACATCATTCAATTTGTAGAGGATGATAGAGGTGAGAAGAGGTAGAGAGGAAGCAGTAGAGAAGGACCAATATAGGAAAAGAGCAGAAGACAGAGGAGAGAGATAAAAAAAGACAGAAAGTGATCGGAACACAAGAGGAACACAGAAAAAGAAACAGAGGAAGACAGGAAGAAATGAAAGATAAAGACATATATGATAGAGAGAGAAGAATAAAGATTCAAGAAGAGATAAAAAAGAAAAAATGTCATATTAGATGCATACAGACTATGAAGGCGGGAGCAAAGAGGCAGTTTTATGCAATTAATAAAATGAGAGGAAACACGAGGTAAATACAGATAGGAAGAAACACAGGGAAATAGAGAGACCTGGAGTGGGGAGAGAAGTCAGAGCTAAAGACAGGAAAAGAGGCTAACAGGTAGGAAGAGAGAGGAGAGAGAGAGAATAACATAAAGAGGAAGAGAGAGTGAGGAAGACAATGAGCAGAGACAAATAGAGAAAGACAGTAAACAGATGGAAAGAAAGAGTAAGATGTAAAGAAAGACATTGGAAGAGAAAGACAGAGAAAATAAGAGAGAAGACCAGAGTGAAAGACAGAGAGATTAATTAAATTTACAACAATTCTTTTTGGCTGACAATCATATTTTTTTTTAAAATACCTGGTAGTTATATTCCTCATTTTATAATCTGATTATACATAAAACCCAAACAAAGTAATAAAAGCATAAACCCACCTGATCACCTAAGGTAGGTTATAAAATTAAAATTTAATTTGATATGGTTGTTTTTAAAAACAAATATTCATTTGCAGAGGGGTTAATGTTCTTATTAAATTCTTAAAGTAAGTATAAATTTTTAAAAGATTTTCCTTCTTCATTTTCTCATGTTTAACAGAATTTTCTAGCCTGTTATTATGGAGGGGAATAAAGAATCACCTAGACAATTCTTTCCTCAGATGAAGGAGGAAATATTTTGCTGACCCGAGAGGAAGAAAATCACCTGGCCAATTTTTTCCCCAGGAAATGTTTCAGGTGGGGGGAGGAGGGTGCATTTGACTGCTAAACTGGGTGATTATGAGACATGTAAGACTTGTGTATGATGAACACGAACTTGACATTCAACGAAAAGAAAATCATGGATATTTTAGAACTCTTACAAAAACACTTTGACATGTTACTGGTGGATGCAATTATATCAGTTATACAACCCCTAATCAAAATAAAATGTGAACAGCAATGATTTGCAACAGCTCTTTTGTCTCCAGCAGCCATTGTAAAACTGAAGTATTATGTAGAAATAAATTCAGTAGCCCATCATTATAAGTATAAATCATGTAGAAACCTAAGTGGTCAAATGTACATTACAATGACAGTATTTATTGCAAGGGTTTGGTACTGCCAGAGAAGCATACATTCATTTTGATTGATGATTCTTGCATGGCCAGAGCTTAATAATGACAACAACGAAAATCAAAATATAGCCTACATGGCTTATACATAACTCACTAATGGATAACTTTTCATACGTTAAGGTGGCTAAACCATCACATTAAATATGATTATCCTATTGTATAGCACCATCACTGTCCCATTTTTATAGCATTATTAGTGCATTTGTTTTATATTATTGTTATAAAATGTTGTGTGCAGCCACATTTGGTGGGTTTGTCGGCAGTGTCACTTACCATGGGATCTTATTTGACACTTATTATGTCCCCTTTATGCAGAACTTACATGGTATCAAAATGGATTTCGGCCTTTAACACATCAACTGTGTAACGTGTTACCAATTAGAATAAGTAACAAATTAATCTTAACCTGATTTGGGAAAAACATAATATTCCTTTGAATGATTATGTTGATGATTTGGTGAACAATTCTTATAATATTTGACTGAAAACCAATTGAAGATGATTAAATAAAAAATAATTGTTTTTCATGTTTCTAAAAACAGAAAATAGAAGCTTAAAGTTTGTATTCAATTATTCAATACAATGGATATACCCCTTGAATCGGAATGCAAAATAAATGACACATATGAAACCTGAAAAGTATCTAATATGTCACATGACACTTAATAAATGTGTTTGTTGCATTATATATATATATATATATATATATATATATATATATATATATATATATATATATATATATATATATATACTTTGAGTATTCCTTATTTTCTTTAGGTAATTCCATAGAAAGCTAGTTTTGCATGGGTTCAACAACCCCTGGCAATTCATAGAGGCAATTCTAAATGAGTCATCTGCTATCTTTATCTTAAAATTCTTGATATTTGACTTTGATCAGTACATTACTTCTAGGATTTGGCCAAAATATTCTTATCCAACATTCTTATCCAACATTTGTAAGTTTTAGCTTACAAATGAAACGAAAGTTTATATTGTCAGTAAGAGAGAGAGAGAGAGAGAGAGAGAGAGAGAGAGAGAGAGAGAGAAAGAGAGAGAGAGGTGCTAACTTATTAACGAAAAAGTAAACCATTGTCTTGTAATTCAAAAAAGAGTGCTTTTGCAATTGGCATGATATTTGTTTTGCCACATAATCGGTAACTTAACCTTTTCAAAAATTTGCTCTGTAGAATTCCTTCTTACATAAAATAGCTTATCTAATCAAAATGATATGGTCTGTTAATATACTTCATGTCGTTTACTTGATATTAGAAAAACATATTGCTGTTGGCTTACCAACAGATATCTCTCTCCAGTCTTTCTTGGTTGGCGATCTACAGTTTCATATTTTGCATAGTGTTAAAAAAGTAGAGTAAAAAAATTTTCCCAAGTTTTCACACTGGTTATAGTGACTATTTATAAAAGACAATGCATGAAAAATCCGGAAAGTTGGTCAAAAGCGCTTGACTGCTTGAAAGTGGGCTCTTCCGATTTTGTACTATATTTGTGATATTTGTGCTTGTTTTCTGTCATCGTCTACATTGTTGTTTCATCATGCATTGGCTGTTCCATTCGTGTGTGTTGGTTCATCTCCTTGTGTTGGAAGCGACAGCAAATGGATTTGTTCTCAGCTGTTTTGTCCCGCTGTTGAGACGTAATTTGTGTTTGAATAAACCGCCGTCACGTGACCGCTTACACTACGACAAATCCTCATTATTTCGATTAAATGATCACACCTTAGTTCTAGCTACTACATTGTGCTCAAGACTGAACGAACTAGGAGTTCATTCATCATTTTTTAAATGTAAACGGAAGCGAATAAAGAAACGTTCTTGTAAAGCCGGCCGGCGTAGAACAGGAAGAAGAATTCCAGTTATCTCCCTTTCGCCCGTAACGGATAAACAACTTAAAAATTCTGCCGTTAATTTCAATAACCTGGTTCAAATTCCTCTTAAATCGTCAACCGTTGTGTCCTCTGTTCCAGGGATATCACTACGTATTGCATCATTCAACGCTCAATCAGTAGGATCACCTGAAAAGCGCACAGAAATTGTTAATTTTATCAATGACCAGAATATCGACGTCTTCTTCCGGATAGAAGCTTGGTTACATTCCGTAGGTGATGAATGTAAATGTGCGGATTTAACACGCAGCGATTACTCCATCAAGTCGTTCCCCCGCAACTCTCGCGGAGGTGGAATTGCTGTAATTACAAAGAGTTCCATGATCAAATGCCTCAAATACAACACATCCTTCAACTTCTGCCACACATCGTTTGAACTAGTCAAAACAACGCTCACACTGGAACAAAGGTCAGTCCATTTTTTCTGTCTCATCCGTCCTCCTCCTAGTAGAAAAAACAAGCTGACTTAATCTCTCTTTTTGGAGCAGTTTCCAAATCTACTAGAGTATGGAAATGTGATAGGTGGCAACCTAATTATTGATGGAGATTTCAGCTTTCACTATGACTGTCCTGGTAAACCAAACACGTCAAAACTCCTAGACTCCATTCATGTTTTCAATCTTAAACAGTCAGTTAACCAGCCTACCCATAAACTTGTTCACATTTTAGACTGGTTTCTTTATAGACCTGATGATAATATTCTACACTCAACTCTTGTATCCCACGCACTTGCATTGGATCACCTCTGCATTGTATGCCATCTCGACGTATCAGTCCCTAACCCTCCACCTCTATTTGCTACAAAGAGAAACCTCCGTATGATAAATAGAACAAAATTCATGCATGACATCCAAGAAAACCTAACAACTTTCTTACATCCAAAAGCGGAACAACTTGATAATTGCCTGCGTTCATTGCTTGAAAAACATGCCCCAGCCACCAAATACAGAGTATCAATACAAAAGTGTTCTCCTTTGTATAGCAGTGTTAGGGACCAGCTTTGCAGTGCTAGAAGACATCGCCGAAAAGCAGTGAGGCTTTAGCTTTCCACCAGACTCACTATTAATAAACAAATATACGATGCCGCTAAGAAGAACGTCACAAACATAGTCCATTTAGCCAAATTATCCCACTACAGTTCTAAGATCACGGAGAGTTACAGCTGCAAAGAGCTCTTCGAGATAACTAACAAACTAATGTCAAGGAACAAATGTATACCAATTCCAACGACATTCTCTCCCCTAGACCTACCAGACCAATTTGCAAATTTCTTCGATCACAAAGTTCAAACCATTAGAGATTCGCTTGACAGCACAATTTCAACTGATTCGTCACCATACAGGTATGATGCAGAATTTCAGCGACAACCGTTAGAAGTATTTGAACCTGTTTCTATAGATTCAATACGGACAATCGTGACTAAAAGTGCACCAAAGTCTTGTGAACTTGATCCAATTCCGACATCACTGCTGCTTGAGTGCTTAGAACCAATATTGTCTTCACCAATTGATGTTATTAGTATCTCTCGGTCATCAGGGGAATTACCATCATTTTACAAAACTGCCATCGTAAAGCCACTGCTGAAGAAACCAACACAGGACCATAACGATTTAAAAAGACTACCGCCCAATTTCTAATCTCCCTTTCATATAAAAAGTCTTAGAAAAGGTTGTTCGAACTCAACTTGTATCTCATTTGAATTCAAACAGTCTTTTTAGCAATGTACAGTCTGCATATCGCCCTTGCCACAGTACGGAAACTACTCTTCTGAAAGTATTTAGTGACATTATCTCTGCTTTGGATAGTGGAAAGATTACAGTCCTCACTCTCCTGGATTTATCTGCAGCATTTGACACAATAGACCATTATATATTACTTCACCGTCTCCAGCATGTATTTGGCCTTCAGACTATAGCCTTACAGTGGTTTAAGTCCTACTTAGTCAACAGGACACAAATTATATCTGCAAATGGAAAACACCCCAGCCCAGATGACGTATGTTATGGTGTTCCACATGTTCTTGGACCTGTTCTCTTCATTCTGTACACTCAACCGCTCTCAAGTGTCATAGCTCACCCAGTGTCGCACCAAATGTACGCTGATGGCACCCACATATACAAGTCTAGCCACCCAACTGAAGTTGATGCTACCATCCATGGAGTAGAGAAGTGCATTTCGGATGTGAAATCATTTGATGACATGTAAAAGCTGCAGATGAATGATGATAAAACTGAGCCTATTCTGATCACAACACAAAGACTTTCACATTCACATCCTTTACCTCAGACAATACATATCAGCAACACCAACATTAAATTCCCACAGTCAGTACCTAATCTAGGTGTTTCTCTAGACAGTACTCTCACATTGCACCAACATGTAATGAACATCTACAGGGCTGCATATCTTGAATTGAGACGCATCATTTCCATACGTAAATATCTTTCTGTTGATGCCACAAAAACACTTGTGTGTTCAGTAGTACTTTCAAGACTGGACTATTGTAACTCAATTATGTCTGGTTCAGCACAATATTAACTCCAGAAACTTCAAAAAGTTCAAAACACAGCTGCACGGATCAACTTTAGACTACCTCGATCAGAGCACACCTCACTACTGCTCTGTACCCTACACTGGCTATCAATTCGATACAGAATCAAACACACAATTTGTTCTCTGTGCTATTTTTCAATGAGAGACTCCAGTCCAACATACATATCTGGTCTCACCCATGTGTATACACCAGCTAGATCCTTATGCTCGTCTTCTGATAATCGTATACTCATTGTTCCCAAGGTGAAAACAAAGTCATATGGACATCGTTCGTTTGCATACCAGGGCCTGGCGACGTGGATCGAATTGCCAATTGAAATTAGACACAAAGACACAGTGGTCCCTTTTAAGAGTGCTCTCAAGACTCACCTGTTTCGACTTCAGGGACGAACATAGCGACCTAATCATGTTTTGTATCGTATATATTTTCAGCATGTTTTATGTTTTCCAATTTCATTGTTTTTGTCATTTGTTGTTCTGTAGTGTAGTCATATCATTATTGATGGTGTAAAGCGCTTAGAGCTTTTAAAGATGAGGCACTATACAAACTCCTCATTATTATTATTATTATTATTATTATTATTATTATTATTATTATTATTATGTCTTAGTCATTGTTCAAAGAACCTTTAATTCCCTTTTTTGTCATATGATTGATGGGTGTAATATGGATTATTGAGTATACAACTTGACCTTACTTTAGATGTGCGTTTAGAGATTTGGTGCAATACAAAGTCCTCATTATTATTATTATTGATAGTATTTTTAGATAAAAGATGTACTAATAAAGTATCGCCAAAACTATTATTGTTGTGGAAATCTTGTATATTTTGGCATAGTTCGCAGTCGCCATCTTCCTTGTTCAAGCTAGAATGAAACATTAAGAGTAAATATGTTATTTACAAACAATTTAGAAACGTTAATTATCAACATTTGCCGTAAAACTAGTTTTCATAGCTAAATGTCAGGTTATTTGAAAGATTTTGCAAACTAAACATAGTGTGGAAAGAAGCAAAAGTTTTATTATATAGTGTTTATGCTAAATGAGGTAGTAAATAATCACCTTTATAATTTATAATTAAATAATAATATGGTTGCAAATGAGAGAATGGTTTTATATGAAATCTTTGAAAATCAAATTCCTTTGTTGCTTTTATGTCTTCATGACATTTACAAATTTGTATACATATTGACATTGTGAATTAAACTGAAGTTATTGATCAATTAATTAGAGTAATTTATGATGATAATTATTAATTAATATGTATGCTTATCAGTAGATATAATTCAATTATGTAGCTACAAATGTGATATACTCAAACAAATTTATGACAATATGTGAATGAAAAATCATATGAACAAAAGTGAATATATAACACTATTCCTTAGTTTAGTTGGTGTGTTTTGTAAAGGACCAAAATGTTAAATAAATAGAAAAACATTTGAACATAGTTGGAAATAAAAGTATAATCTTGGGGCAAAATGAAATAATTTTTAAAAAAGTACACAGGGAAAGTTGAAAATAAAACAACGATTAAAGCTTATAGCAATCAGTTTGCTACATATTGTCTTCACAGGGATTCATTTTGAAGCTAAATGATTGTGAAAATATTTACAGTAAATGTACCAATATAGATTACATAAGACAGAGTGCTGGGTGACATCAATATCATCATGGCAAAATCTCATGTGATACACACTTTGATGCACCCATTAAAGCCATAAAGGAAAGGTTTATACTGCTCTATACTAGATTTAGATGCATTAAGATAGCATGGAATCATCATGGTATATACTGTTTAGGCTAAACTGATTTGTAACACAGCTGTAGACACAAAACATTTAGCAACAAATTGCTGAAAAGACAAACGTGTCAGCAATTGTCTAAACATCAAAACATCATTCAGACTTGAAGAAACTTTGTAGTGACCTGTTTTGATATGACTGAATTACTCACTCTGTAATATTTATATACTTAAAATTTATAAATCTTAGCTAGTCAAAATTATATATAGCGTGTAGCAAATATAGTTCCAAATACTCTAATGTGTGCAATTTACAACGACCTATCCATTATATTATATTATATGCTAATGGTCACGAGTATAGATAAAAAAAGGGTCTAAAGCACGTACCAGACAATTCAAAAGACAAACATTTCCAAAGCATGTATACAAGTCAACAGTGACATATTTATTGGCACGGTGTAGTTATCCTCTGTATTTCTGATGATGATACCAATGTGTGTGTGCAGGTGCAATAAGGTCAATGGGATTAAGGGTGTAATAAACTGCTAGATACGCATATCTCTGAAGTATTAAACTTGGGTCACACTGATTTACTTTGGAGAATACTTTACTATTTTCATTGAAGTATATCCATATGCCATAACTATTTTATCAACAACTCACATGTCAAATTTCAAGAGTGAGGGTGAGATAGAGTGCAGCATAGTAAGGGTGTAATAATCCCACACCTGAAGCAAATAATGCATATGGAGCATAAAAATGAAGTCACGCTGACATAATTTTAATGTTTGAATTGCTGACTGGCTTGCATTCTAACTGAGATGCGACATTACACCAATTTTTACAAGACTAGATGTTACAGGATCAAATATATTGGGGGTATAATGAAACTATAACAAGGAATCACATATTGAGTCATTTTAGAATCTGACTTTCTGACTTCCCACAATTTACTTAATACAGAATTCAGACTCTCAAAACATCATTAATTGTACTTAAATGCCCAAAAGTTTACTATGTAAATCAGTTGTAAAAATAGAAACTATTAATAAGAGTATTTATATTTGGTTAAACTATATACTAAATTATATATTAGTATTACGTACTTTTATTGAACTATTCCCTAAAGTAATTAGATATTTATTCAGTAAACATAGCGCATTTCTACTGAAAGAGTATACTCAGTATGAGATAGTATCATATTTGTACATTTATCTTCTAAAATGGACCATATGAGCTTCTGTTACATGTTATCAAATTTTAATTTAAAATTTTCTAAAGATATATAATTTTAGCATTACATGTGATAATGGATTTCTGACCAGTAGATATACATATTTTGATTAGTAGATTCACTCATATACCATTACATGTTTTGATCTTCAAAAACATTGTTACAAGTGACTGAAAAGTTTTGTATTGAACATGTTCTCTCTGCTTGATATAATAAAACAGCATGCTTTAAACATATATTAGGTTTCGTGTCATATTTTGATAGAAAATGCTATACAAGTGAGAGTTATTTTACAGTAGACTGCACAAATTTAAAAAGAATAATAAATTCAATACCATTTTTTGTTTTCTTTGCAAGATCCACGTCTGGTGACCACTGAAGACATTCTTTTTATCCTAACAAGAATCTGTTTACCAAGATATTTGTCACGAAACAATACATATCAATTTAATGGGCATTTGTTCCACACGAAACCTGCTTTTGTACCAAATTATTCCTTTCAGTAAGACATATTTTCCTTTTGATATTTTATAAGAATCAAATACGTAATTTTCTTCAACTTCTCTTTTTTTAATAAGGTCATGTTCAACTTGAAATACTAGTTATAACAGCACCATTGAATACTTCAAAATGTTTGCTCTGAGCTATCTTATACTGAAACAATTCTTTTGTATTGTAGTAATGCAGAAACTAAGGGTTAATGTTTAAACTAAATTGTGCCAGAGAATTGTATTGGTATATGACGAGTTACCGAAAGTTTCCATTATGTATGCAAACACTGAACACACGGGAAGTGAAAAGTATTAAATTTGAACCCGGCCAAAGTTTCATTTTATTTTCAACTACCATTGATTCTAGGGACATAATATTGTACATAAATGTTAACAGATGTTACAATGGCATTTTACATATTTTATGAAACTGATGTATGTGAAACTTTGTCATATAACAGAAAGTGATTAGGAACTCTTTAAATATACTATACATGTTTTTTATTAGGCTGACAAGGGAGATCATATAAAATCTGCGGTGGGAATGCATCATTATTAAATTGTTCCTCCTTTCATTGTTCCGGAACTTTTGGAGTCATGTAAACCAAATATTTGTGTATTCGTACATCAAAATATTTTAAAGATTGAACAATTAACTTCTATGCAAAGAGTCTGATATATTTATTCAATAGAGAAAAATTGAAAATATCATTGTTTTTATTGCTGTTGAAATAACTTTCAATTTTAAATATTAAAAATTCACTTTTAAAAAAATCTGTATCGACAGATTGTTTAAAACGTTGACTTTACAAGAATTAATGAAGATCTAATGTAAAGCTCCTTCATGAATCTCACATGGAAGTATCATAATTATTATGCCATTTGTGTATAGTGTAAGTTCCTTTTTTCTGCAGGTATGCATTCATTAATTCTAAATTGTGAGACCTCACCTGTCGGAGTGGGTTCGAGTCTATGATTCGGCTAATGTAGTTATGTGAGAAAGTTTGCCAGTAGCTTCTCGTGGGTCGGTGTTTCTTTCCAGGTGTTTTCCAGGTTCTTCCTCCACCGATAATACTGACGGCCATGTATGGCCTATCTTGTAATGAAATATTGCATTAAACCCTACAACAACAACCTAATTCTGAGAGTGTTACCTGGAACATGCACAAGGGGAATGGCATCACTAATTAAGAGTCTACCATACATGGATAAAAAAAAGTCCATATGTGTTCAAGTGGCTAAAGCTACTGTAAAAAATGTCAATGCTACCTATTTGACTTAATTTTACTCCTCAGGCCATAACGTTAAGTGACTAATCGTGTTTGTCCTATATAAGCCTTCATCCTTCCATCCTTTAACAATTACATTTTTATCACTCTATCATCCATATATTTGATTTAATTTTAGGCAATGCATTGAATTTGAGCTTATTTCAAGATTTCAGACTCATTTAATAATGACTAAAATCAAAGCCTATTAATAATGTGATCTTGAATCCGATCAGCTGAGCTTGTTACCAATATTAAAGCAATATTTTTTTATAGTTTTTATCACACTTGCAGTGCAGATTTATATATTTTATATCTCAACCGTTTAGTAAGATTGATATCCAGTTATAGTTATTGATTGATATTGCATCTGACTGAAACAGTTATCACAATAAAAGTCATATTTGTACATGTTTCTTTTTAAAGTTTTATTAAACTTGGAATTAAAGCTTATATTACATTTCAACTGAAGTCACAACTAGTTCCATGAGTTTGTAACCATGATCTGATTTTGAGCAATATAGGCAAATGGGATAACATCATGAAGATGTGAAGGGAATTTTGTATTAAGAGTAATGTCATATTATAGAGTAATAAAGTGATCTGGCATCAGATTGGCTAAGCTTCTTATGACTTTCAATAGAGTATTTCTAATAAAATGAGGATCTAACTTAGTAAATAGGTTTAAATCATCAAGATGTTTTATGTCTTTGTGCTATAAATTAGGTGATCTTGTGTCTCATAAACTGTGATCCTTTGTATGACTTTATCAAAATTGATAAATAAGTTTATCTAGGCAAGATATAAGACAAGATATATTATGAGAAATATCCAATCATATTAAAATTGTAACTCTTATGTATCCAGTTTGGGAGGTAATAGTGATGTCTAACAGTGGGCCAGCATGTGGCAAACACGTAGAATGATGTCCCCCCCCCCAGTAACATTATTCTGAGAAGCCCTAATGCCAACCTCTTCTGCAGAGTGCCAGGCAGTACCATTTATATAAGACTTTGGTATTTCTCCTCCGGGGATCAAACCCACGTCTTTTCACATCCGAGGCAGATGCTCTAACCACTAGGCCACAAGAGCGGTCTACCAAATAAACATCCTACAGGCATTTGTTTACAAATAAAGCACTTTAAGATATATTCATTTTACATTGAAAGAAAACGCCCATCAGGCGCTACAAATTGTTCTGGTGTTTTTCAAATGCATATAATATTGTTAAAACTTTTATGTACAATTTACACCATTTCATTCATATGATAAATATAATAAATATGTGTGTATTTAATCTTTTTTAAAGATATTTTGCTGTTTTCTTGATTTTCTATGCGTCCATCTCTCATTAAATACTTGGTATAAAATTAAGTTTGAGTATAGCTTCCCCCTACCGATGTCAATAATGAAAACAGTTGGTGTGATAAAAATGCACATAAATAGTCCTTGACTGATTTGTAATTTCTAACGAAACACTGACAAGGATTGCCCTAGCACTGTCATTCTCTGTGGGTTTTTTGTGCTTAATATACGTTCCTTGCTAACACTGTGTCTTGTTATGTATACTATGGATGAGTCTATTTTCCTCTGACAGCAGAGGGACATAGTGCATCCTGTTTGGCAATTGCCAGATAAGTCCACAAAGTTTCATAAGGTTGAGAGTTATAGCACTTTGCACACATGGACATAAAAATTAACCACTAGTTAAATCTATGTGAAATGCAAATTTGTAGTCGACATTGTAAATATCAGAAGTAGATTGACATAGAATGTACATACACATGTAGTTGTGCATCCACCCCTTTGCTAAAAATAGACTTGTCCAGAAACTGGAAGTAACCAAACAAGCTAGGTGGTATTTTATACTGAAATTTTTTGTTTGAGGTGAAATATGCAGTCCCCTTGATCATAATACGGTTTGAAGTTAGAAATCAATAAATTAAGCGACTAAGTTATAAATTTTTAAATTTAATTTGTGGCTGTTTTTAAACAAAGATGGAATGAGGGTACAAACAGATGGAGATTTATATTCAGACTATAAGAAGAGTAATATGAGAGGAACGAAATCAGTTTAGGAGCTTTTGTAGATTGCCTTCAAACTATTTATCAAATATTTACCAACAGAATCCAACATTCGCCATTGCAAGAGAACAATTTAGTAGTAAGTAATATAAAACATTGTTTTGAAATGTGTCACTTTCATTTACTTTGCTCTGGTTTAACTGTGATTGCTATGACAAAATGAAATTTTGCATTTGCTCATATTTCAAAACTATTATGGTCATTAAAATATAGTATACTAGATTTATGTTTGGAAGCCATCCATGATAGCCATGACCAGTGAACCTTCATGCATTTCAAAAACTTTGTTCAAGCACATGTATGTATGTATGTATGTATGTATGTATGTATGTATGTATGTATGTATGTATGTATGTATGTATTGATGGATGGATGGATGGATGGATGTATGTATTGATGGATGGATGGATGGATGGATGGATGCATGTATATCAATGTCGATGTAGAGTTGCATTTCCTACCTGACACTAGTCTTGTCAATACAGTTGCCAACATAAACACGTCGCAGACTCTTGATGCAGACATCGTGCTTTATGTAGAAAATATAAATGAATACACGTAATTAATAATATCCCTGATAATTTAGATTGTAATACAGGAAGAATTGTATTTTGCAAATATGATATTGGTTTTGTAATTTACGGCATAGAACCACATATAGGCTATTTCGTGCTGATGCATTGTATACAGTTTCTATCTTAGAATTCGAGTGAGTAGCCTTTAAATCTAAAGTCCAGCACACTAACCACTGAGTGATCGCATATCTTATGATAACTAATAGATATTACGTCAATATAAGTATTTAACATTTGCCATGTGGATGGTGAGAGAACTATTTTAATCCCAGAATTATGATATACTCACCATGTAAATGATATGAGCGAATATCTAAAGTCGACTACTCGAAAACATGTTTTGTTTAAATGCAAGTTGCAAATATATACTGCGTAGAGACTGACTGTGAATTTAGTCATCAAGACTGAAATTACACTTTGCTCTTTATTTCCACAATGACAAAAAAATATCTTATTGGGGCCAATAATATTCGAATGTTTACTTTATCTCATACTCTTTTTATTTACCCCATGTATAATGCATGAAAATGAACAAACCTTCTTTGCATCTTAGTAAAATAAGTAAATACAAACATTTAATGTTTTGATTAAGATATAACTTTAATAAATAGTTGCATCCCTCCTTCAGCTACCTAAGTTCAGAAGAAAATTTTGCATTGATTGAGGGATTTAATTCAAAACGAAATTGCCTTCTTCTTTCATTTGCCAAGAAGATAAGAGAAGCGAGCCAAGTCAGTCATATATCCATCTTCCCCGAGGAAGAGTGTGTAGGAGTGAGTGGGTGGAACAATACAATACAAGTCAACCAAAGCGTAAAAGAGAGTCATTTAGGGAGTATATGGTTATATCCCTTTACAATAAATTGGTCTGACACATCCCCCATCCCACAATGAACGGACACATAAGAGGACATGACAGGCAAATTACTAACAGGCAAACCAGGATGTGGAATAAGTTCATGTTAGTTTCAACCATATAGCTAAAATAAAGACTTGGTTTTATTTTGCGTTAAAGGCTACATTATCAGGAACAATTACAGCTATTAAAATATGTATGAACCTATGTACGATTTAAACTCGTTTTGAATGATGGTACCTATATTTTGGAAGCGTAAAAGCCTGCTTGTCATAGAACGTTTTTATATTATCAAAGCTTCACTTAGGTAGATGAAGGAGGGATGCAACTATTTATTAAAGTTATATCATAATTTCATTTGCGGGGCGCCGAGTGGCTGAGAGGTCTTTGTTTGGCGCTCTCCGTTACGGATCACTGCCATTTCAGCTTTGTATGTTTGAGTTCGAATCTAAGATTCGGCTAATGCATTTATGTGAGAAAGCTTGTCAGTAGCTTCTCGTGGGTCGGTGGTTCTTTTCGGGCTTTTTCCTGGGTTCTTCGTCCAGCATTAATACTAGCCGCCATGTATCGCCTATCGTGTGCTGAAAAATGTCATTAAAGCCTACAAAAACAAACAACAGAAAAAGTGTCATTTAATTTCGGATTCCATATCACAATACTAAAATCCATATTGAATGACACAGAAATATCCCGAAAGTTTCTCGAATTAAACAATAATAAAAGTTATCATGTCGACTCTTTCTATTTACCTTTCAGCCAACTTGTAATATATTATTACTGCTTGATGTTTGTTGCCTAATATGACGTCTTGTTAAATCTGGTCAAAGAAGACACATTGCCATATTGCGATATTGTTATAAATAACTTGTTGCTAGGTCTATTAATGAAAGTGTAAGTAACCACAAAATATACATTCTCAAACGACAAAAGTTTAATGAATTCAGTGTATGAATAATTCCGTACTTGGACAAAGAGTACGAAACATTTACAAAAGATAATTTAATTTATATCTTTATTGTGATGAGGAAACTCAATCCAATCTGAAATTTCGAACAAATCGATTTTTCATATAGGGGCAGTAGCGCGAAATTGCCCATCTAACTCCTCTGGTGCAAACATATGTTGAACGAGCTTTCATGTAACATGCGACATCGCACACAATTTGATGACATGGATGTGCTTTACGCAGCAAATATATTATTTAATGGCATCACTTGAAAGAACATTCAACATGATGGATTTATCTACTCATGTATCACCTAAACATCCCAAACATAGTTATGATAGGACCATTGGGTCAGCTGAATGGAGAAATTCAACCTATGTTGAGTATGATTTAAAGAAGGTTAGCAAAGGACTTTGTGTGCGTCATTGCCCCGTCAGCTGTTGATGAACTGTATCACGAGCTAATCAAAGATTTAAAGAAACCTCTGGGTGACTATAACGGTGAAAACGCAAACAAATTCAAAATTGCACATCAGCCGACACTCAGTTATCTAATTTCGATTGAATTTGTACCATACACAATTTATATTAGACGGTCGTCAGTAAGATCAGTGTTAAGTTGGCCTTATGACATTTCAGAAAACAAACGAGTTGAACGTATGAGGTGTCATGGCAGCTGGCATTGTCTGTATTACCTAGATAAATCAAATCAATTTAATCTCACATTTATTAAAGCAGGTCTGAAAAGACACTTATATCTAGTCATGATTTTATATATTCCAACACTGCCTACGTATTTTTCATGTTATACTAATCGGTTGATATATATTGACCCATGGTGATGAAAACGGACACTTGTTAGATCTTCTCATTAAAACAGTGATAATATGGCTGTACTGTAGATATCGCCGCGATGTGCACAATAACAGTTGTAGGTGAATGTGTGATATCAGTGCGTGATGTTAACGCAATGAATTCTCTTTAGATGACTTAGAATGTAAATATTATTGATGATGTTTCTCGTGGATTTTTTTCATGGGCACCAAACCCAAAGTGGCCACGTCATTGTCATCGATCAATATAACAATCGTTAAAGACATTGCGGTGCGAGTCATTGATATCAAGAACGTTGTTGCTGATCAATAGACTTATCGGCAAGTACCAACGTTCAATCGATCCGTGATCTCCTACGACAATTATTGACTCGCCAGCAACCAACACAAATTACAATACCTCACCAGTCTCGATGTCGGCAGCTGTTGTAAAATTCTTAATGAAGCCGCTAAATATCAAATGTCATATTCACAGATTGCAATCTGCCAATGAGTAGCAGGTTCAGCATGTATATAATAATGTATATACAATAGTTCATTTGCAAGACACATCAGTTGCTGCACCCAATATGGGTACCTGTTTGAAAGGATAGAAGCAAAAAAAATAATATGAATATTATTCATACACTGTAAGGGTTCCTAATCAAGAAATACATTAAATTACAATTGCAAGACACATTAAAGAATTTGCTTGTACATGAAGCCTTCTTTGCAATTGAATGATTATTAATACGGGACAACGTTTGCAGGGATAAGTATTGAATGTATACCAGAGTTCTAGTTCTATTCATCAGTGCACATTGTTCCGTCGATGCAAAGTATATTTAGTGAATTACGACAGGGTTGATATATCCACGAATGATATTAGACTCACGAATGCAGCGCTGTTAATGCAAGTTGACTTGGTCCAACTATGATGATTGTAAACGATACATGAGATCATGCGGATTCTCAACCGTATACGATTAGGCAAATTCAAAACATTGCACACAGCTGTACTTACCGTTAATCAAGATTTAATTAAGCCTCATTACGAGCGTTGTGCACAATGTACAACAGTCATATATATGGGTTTGTAAAGAGTTTGCAGGGGTGAGCATACATACTGTAGCATTAACACTTAACAACAACGCTGAAGATGTGCCACGGATGGAAGAGCATTAACAGAAACAATAATATTGTGAGCCCCTGTATTATACTTTTGAATGGATTCAGAATAACGCATGTTGTAGTCGGTGACGGTTATTGTACATACATACGACTGTTGCACCAATCAAGTAATACGTGATCAACTTAGGATAACCACACCAAAACACGTTATTACTGTTTCAACCTAAAATTTCAGGAAATGACAAAGCTTGTGGTAAGAATGTGTTTGGCAATTTAGACGAGACTCAAGTTAACCAACATTCTGAAAATATTGTGCATGACCATATAGAAAATCATTTGCCAGTGCAAATCACGATATGTGGTCGTATATTAACCGACATCATAAGCATTGATACTGGTTTGTTAATTTCAAACACGACAATATTATATTAAATCCGAATTATGACTTTGGATAGTAACATCAGGAATCGATTGTCGGTATATAGTTTCATGGATTTGTAGGAGTTGTAAAATATGTCCGTTATACAGACGGGTCACGCGTCTAATGATCAATCTATATTCACTAGTGGAGATAAAACTTGTTACGCATCCTGTGTGGGTTTTTGTCCGAGCTTCAAACGCAAAAGTGTTTTCCTGAATTTGAAACGGTTACCTGGTACCCACTGGATTGCAAACTGTGGTCTACTCAATCGTTTCGTGTATTTTGTTTCGTATGGATTATCATCACCACTTTAATATTTTTTAATAATAAAATGAAATCTTGTCTATTGGTTAATATTTCAAAAATCACCTACAATAGGCATGAAAATAACAGGAAATGATGAAGTTTGCTGGAGCGGACACGTTACACTTTCAGGCTCAACTAGTATAAAGTATTATGTCTAACCCAATATGCATCAGGATATTTTCCTGTCAGCTTACTCATCTTCCCTATCCCCTATTATAATGAATTAATGTTAATTATTACTTTAATACCACTACTACTACTAATACTACTACTACTATTAATTTCTTTTTATGGTTTAAATCAATTTTTTAGCACAATAAAGGCTATACATGGCGGCCAGTATTACTGGTGGAGGAAGAACCCGGGAAAAGTCCCGAAAAGAACCACCGACCCACGAGAAGCTACTGGCAAGCTCTCTCACATAACTACATTAGCCGAATCTTAGACTCGAACCCACGCAGACAGAGGTGTGATGGCAGTGATCCGTAACTGACAGCGCTTTAGACCACTCGGCCACTCGGGGCCCCACTACTATTAATAATAATAATAATAAAACGAAGAAGAAGAATATCATGATAACAACAATATCAATATTACTACTACTACTACTACTACTACTACTACTACTACTACTCCTACGACTAATAATAATAATAATAATAAGACGAAGAAGAAGAATCATATCATGATAAAAACAACACCAATACTACTAATATTACTACCACTACTACTACTAGTATTAATAATAATAATAATAATAATAATAATAATAATAATAATAAATATAATTATAATAATAATGACACAAATAATAATAAGGCTATTAATTATAATTTGTATTATATCTTTCGATTCGTATAATTGCTCTCTTTTCTGGGTTGTAAAACAAAGGAAACAAAAATGCACCGAATTTCATGACCTGGAAACTAACCAGTCATCTAGATATTTTTTGCATTATCAATCAAGCAATATCAAAATGCATTGTTGTACTCGTACCAATATATGTGTCAGTCTGTTTATCATGTGATTGTCCTCTGAAAAAGCAAAATATCATTGTTCCTATAACAGATTATTTGGGAAACATGTATTGTCCCCCTACTTTGTCCCGCTGTTGCGTGATTATATATAGTGATTCACTGTCGTTCGAAACAAAGCAGATAATACATGCCAACTTTTGTATTCTTGTCCGTGGGCATTGCACGAGTATACTCAGGGGAAGAGCGTGGTTAGTGTTACCACACAACGTCCATGTAGGTGATTAGCTGTCCAGTCTGCATATACCACAAACTGTTTTGGATTGTTTTGAAAACGATAATAAAAAAAGAACAAAATATGAAACGTTAGCAATTCACGGATTTGTCCGTTGCCTTTTGCAAGGTTTCATAATATAATATCTTTCAGATTCAAATAACATGTGGACAGACGATGTGTGTGTTTGTGTGTGCGTGTGTGTGTGTGTGATTGATGTAGCTTCAACAGTTTTGCAATCATGTCAGTAAGATGTCTACAGTATGGCAGTTTATAGTGATGTCTAGGACTGAGGCATCATGCTGCAGACATTTATAGCATGACTTCCCACCAAGTCACATTATCCTGAAAGCAGATCCACCAGTCCTGACACTAACGACGTTATGTTGAGATCCTATCTAGGCAGCTGTTAGTACGATTTTTAAACGTCTTGGGTTTGTCTTGGCTCGGGTTCGAGCCTAAATACAGACGTTTTTACTCCACAGTGATTATCATAATCTTTTAAAAATAAAAATTACATGATTGAGAATATAATTGTACTTACAAGCATTGTGGGAGTCATATACATATCAAGCAAGATTGCCAGGGTCTTTTATGGTTTTTGTAGTAAATGTAAAACATAAACTTGTGACGCCAAGGTGTACTTTGTCCTCGTGTTTCTATGGTACGTTTGTGTCTAATCAGTCTGGTTATTTTATAAGCATTCAGTATGAAAACATGGCCATAACTTGGGGGGAGGCATATGTAAGTTTGCAGTGTTATATCCGCCTTCATTGGAAAGTTATAAATCTGTATAAATCTGCTCATTTCATATAACTAATATATTTTGTTTCTCTCTCTGTGTTTGCTCTTGCTGTAACAAAAAAACCGGGTGGGATTTTCGGATTCACAACAAAAACGTTTGACTATGATATAAATCCAATGTATAATACTGAAAGACTTGAATGAGCAATTAAAAAATAAAAACGTGAGTGTATATGTAATCCAACTAGTTTAATTGTAACATAATGCACATATGTAATGACAAAAACACAAACAAATCATTTTGCAAAACACAAACACAACGCGAATAACTCACAATGACAAAACACTGGAAGGATGGATATTGTTTACTCCAGCAAGAAAACAATGTATGAGTTTAGTCAAGTAGTAAAATGAATTTACACAAGTTTAATTATGCAAATGAAACATTACAGCCATATAGCTTATCCTGACAGTCCCTCAAAATACATTTTACGAAACCCAAAATTAGCCCACGGCTACAATATTACATGCAAGGAGATACATCAGTTGCCAGGACACTCTATTTCAACTAATGGCTGCTAAAGTTCATCTTCACAGCTTCTACGAACAACTCATGTGGTCTTTTATTGTCAATATACTGGACAGCTCTACAGCTGGGATGCTCCAGACACTGGACATCACCGGACAACACCGGACGCTCTGGATGCTGGACATTCCAGACATTGGACTGCTCAATAGCTGATACATTATAGACAGTAAGTGAAACAGATAATATTACCGTCACACTAATTACAAAACAATAAGTTCAGAAATATACCTAACCATGCTTGATAAGAATCCTACTGTACTAAACATTTCCTGAAAATGTAGATTTATCATACTAATATTTAATCCTTCGCTAAGTTGAAAAAAGACAAAAAGCATAGCATTATGCTGCATAAACTAAGCCTATTAATCAATCAGAAATGTACCTAGCATTACGATGAATAATTTAACGCTACGTACATCCACTGCTGGAGATGTGCGTTTTCATATATTAGACCACCGACTGACAAGACTAACCGTAATGTAAAAAAACTTTTCATAACATGATGCATTTCTTTACAGATAGTGTCTGTGCCTCCAAAACTTTTGGTTCATCTCATCAAAGGAACTTCGAACGTGCGGCATAGGATGCACCGAACTCACTTTTTGGATTTACGACACAATATACAGTTTTCAGCCTCTGGTATTGTTCTACACTATAAACGAAACTCTATTACATAACTTTCATTAAAAAAAATAAAAAGAGTCTATACAGTTCCGTGACTCTTGCCTAATCTTAAATGTGAACCATCTAGATATGGAACACTCAAACGTTAAGGAGAGGTAGTCTGTGAATGTTCCTTTGCTGAACTGATGTAGAGTTTCGGATTTTCATCAACCCCAACCCATTCCCTCATGTCCCATGTATACTGGACACTTTTAGAATATATTATCAAGATAAAGTTTAGTCTTATTGTTGTACTTGAATCAACTCCTGTGTTGGCATGTGTAATGACGAGCATATGAAAATACAGGTAAGAAGAGAAACTATTAACGTTCCGATTGTATACCGGGCTCCTTGTGGTCGAGCATAAACTTTTTGGAACCATTAGTATCTGGGCATAACAGTTAGACTTATCCATTGATGATTTGAATATGAATTAAAACTAATTGATGGCATTATGCGAATTATAACCTGCACATGTGTACTGGATATATTGCTTCACTAGGACAATACTGTATTGCTTTGGTGTTTCTCGGCACAGCAACACAATTACTGCATTTAGCGTCAAATCAGTGTAATGAAGTGCATTACTCAAAGGCACAACAATGTAACTAAAACACACTGGTTTAATAGTAGAATTTGAAACTACATAATTTTGGTCAAGGGTCTGGCGCGATACACACTTAACCAGATATATTCCCTTTTATGTAATTGAATTATAAGCATTCACAGAAAATACACCAATTAATACTAAGATCTTACATTAATGAATACATATATAAATGGGTGACTGAACATATATATGATTGAGTGATGTTTGACTATGCTGGCAATGAATGAGTTACGTACCACTATTATGCATAGAATATTTGCATTCGAATCCTTGAATTTTCACCGTATAGATCCAAAGCATCACACTCCGTGAATATCAGTTATCAACTAAAACCTTCACAAGAGTTGTACGTGAACTATTGAACATTACAGACAATAAACAGGAAGTGGTGATGAACTAACTGTACAATAAGCAATGATATATCAACCCTATTATGTGTCTACATCCATGACACATCGTCGTATCATGCAAACAAATCTGTTCATTTCTTTGTAATAATTGAGTTGGAGGAACAATTACTTCATGATAGCAATAATGTAACTTCATATCTAAAGGCACGGTGTCGCATTTATGATGATTACAACTAGGAGTATATTCTTTCCTGGCAATACGTTTAATTATATGCAGTCTATCTATCTATCTATCTATCTATCTATCTATCTATCTATCTATCTATCTGTCTGTCTGTCTGTCTATCTATCTGTCTATCTGTCTGTCTGTCTATATATCTATCTATCTATCAATCTATCTATCTATCTATCTATCATTTATAAATATATATATATATAAGTAAACGTTGGACTGAAGATGGACTGCAGCAGCTAGTATGCCGCCTCTCCCACGCCTGCAAGGAGTTCGGACTGACCATCAGTCTGAAGATGACGAATGTAATGGTGCAGGACGCAGACTCCTCTCCCACTCTCGCCATTGATGGGTACAACCTGGAAGTTGTTGAGGACTACACATACCTAGGGTCCACCATCTCCAACTCGCTCTCCGTTGATACTGATGTAAATGGCCGGATTACCAAGGCATCAGCAGTTATGGCGAGACTGAACCAGAGGGTCTGGGACAATCACAACCTCACCAAGAAGACCAAACTGCGCGTCTACCAGGCATGCGTGCTCAGCACACTCCTTTACAGCAGCGAGGCATGGACCACCTATGCTAGAGGCGCCTTCGCTGGCTAGGCCATGTTAGGAGAATGGACCCAGGCCACATACCCAAGGACCTGCTGTACGGCGAGCTAGTAGAAGGTGCACGAACGACTGGAAGGCCACGTCTGCGATACAAAGATGTCTGCAGAAAGGACATGAAGACAGCCAACATCAACATAAACAATTGGGAGAGCAAGTGCTGACGACCGCTCCGCGTGGCGTCTTGCTGTCAGACAGGGCACTCAGAAAGCTGAGGAGATGAGAAACACAAACCTCGCTGCAAAGAGAGCCAGGAGGAAGGCGAACCAAAAACATCCTCATCAAGCATCAGCATACACCTGCAGCAAGTGCAACAGAGACTGTCACTCAAGGGTCGGACACTTCAGCCACTCGCGAAGGTGCAGATAGGACACCCAAATCGGAAGCTACACCATCGTCTCTCGAAGACGGACGGATGCCGACGAAGTAAACGTTATATATATATATATATATATATATATATATATATATATATATATATATATATATATATATATATATATACTTATTTATTTATGTTTATTTGCTCATTCGCATCACCCATTTATACAGACATGTGCACACTGATATGCCCAAGCACAAATGTTTCCTGTGCTTATAAACCTATTAATTGTTTATCAGTAATTGTGTTGCCAAGTTGTTCCCATTAACAGTGTATACTGGCGTTACAATTTTGTAACATTACAGTCAAATGCAACATACATATTTAAATGAGACAAAGTTGTCCTATCTCGATTAAAAGTTCGATAGGTTATATGTTCCTATCCAATCATTATATTTATTACAGATCTACCATAGGTTTGCAATAAATTCCTTAATTAATATTTATGCTGAAGAAATCCAAATTATTTGTATGAATAGACTATTTAATATCTATACTGTCTGTGTCATGGGACAATCGGAAGACAATTGTTATATTGTCTCTGCATGTAACATACAAACAGACCAAAGCATGTTTGCGGTAATTCTAATATTTTGCGAAAGGCGTTCGTATGCAACTTTTACATAATATTTGCAATTGCAACCATCTAAGATTTTGCACATTTCGAAGTTCATATGCTTGCAGAAAGCATTATGCCCGGCGGCTTCTTGTAAACTGCCATCTTCAGCAAATATTCTTTCTACTATAATTTCTTATTTCATTTTCTCAATTCAGTTTTACATACTAGCAGTGTTTTGATAGGTGCGCATCTGCAGTAAGGTCAGTCTATATATAATATAACCTATATAATACACCAATCAATTGTACTAATACTTCAGATTTGCAAGATATCTAATTATATGCTTGGATATTTGTCATAATCATACATTTATTATATCTTGACTAGATAAACTTATTTACCAAGTTGTACGAACAAGCAAAGTCCGTGATGCAAGATTTCCACATGTATAGCCAGTCATAAACTATCTTGATCATGTAAACCTATATAAGTTAGATCAAAATTTCATCATAACTACTCTATTGCGAGTCACAAGAAGCTGCGCCAATCCGATGCCAGATCACCTCAATACTATATAGTTTGAACTTGCTCTTAATACAATTCATTTGACACATTCATGAGCATAAGCATATTTGCCAATATTGATCAAAATTCGATCATGAATAAGCTGGTTACAAACTCATGCAACTATTTACCACTTCAGTTGAGATCTCATGATATAGGTTTGCAATCCAAGTGTAATCAAAACTTAATAACATGTACACATATGACCTTTAAAGTGAAAACTGGTTAAGCAAGATGCAAGACCAAATAATTACAATTAATGAATACCGTCTCTTCCTAAATTGTCACGAGAGCACGATGATATAAACCTCTACTGCACGTTTTAAAACAATTATATCCAAAATATTGCTTTAAGACTGGTAAGAACTTAAGAAGCTCAGCTAATCAGATGCAAGAATACCTCATTAATATCCTTTGATTTTATTAATTGTTTAACTGGTGTGAAATCTTGAATAAGCTAATATTCCATGTTTTACTTAACAGTAGATCAAACATATGGATTATAGAGTGATACAAATATAATTGTTACAGGATGAAAAAGATGAAGATGTATACACGACAATAGCATAAACTCAACCGTATGGCATAATGACTTAAAATTAAGTCATATAGGATGGATATGGACATAAGGGCTTCTATGCTGGCATATGCTTATATCAATTTGCTATCGATGATAAATAGATTTCCTGAATGTGCAGTTAAAGTCGCCACTGATTCATTTTATATAGATATAAATCATAAAAAATCAGTGGCTGAATTTACAAATTCCAACGAGTGTTGGGGATCATGGAGAATACAAAAAGAAAAGTTGCACAATTATTCTGAATCAGCAGATTTTACAATTAAAAACAATTGCATAAAAATAATCAGATATCAGAACTAACGAAAGTCCATTCGTTATCCGATCCAATATGTAAATATAAAACCAGTTACTTAAACGGTAGCGGGAGGTCAGGAAAGACGACTCGTGTGATCACAAATTATTTCGAGGAAAATCAAACATGATTGTGCTAACACCAACACAAATACTTTCAAGAGATATGAAACAGCGAGGAGGTTAATGCTTGCAATTATCACAGTTTCTTTCGATCCAACGGTGACGCATGAACTCCTGATCGAATGGGCGAGAAATATATTCTGAAATTATTATTTGGGATGAGATATGCACATTGTCGTTAGAGATATTAAAACTGTTTCTCGGGTGGATGTTACCGAATAATACAGCTGTGGCGATCATGGTCAACCACCACCATTTGTCGGTTTGTATCCACATGATTAACCGAAGAATTGTGTAGATTATCATAAAAAAATTAATACTGATCATAGATCTCTTGATAAAGAATAAAATGAGTTCAAGAAATTAATTAGATTAAAACCGGCTAAACTCCAGTGTGAAATAGCGCGTGAAATAAATTCAGAAACCCCATTAATTTTTTTTTGGGGGGGAAGCGTGGAGACCAAACGATTTGATAGTGGCAATTAGAAAGATATTCACAGACACACCTCAGATGAAGTTATTTGAAACACACAAAGACAAATTCGCAACAGTTCCAGTGCCATTGTGTTATAGGCCTACGGATGCATGAAGAAATAATATCGAAGTTGATATTCCAGGACAGACCGAGAAGCAGATTCTCGTGTTAAATGATATTGTGTTGGTTTATATCAATGTTGTCGAAGATGTATTGCGCGCTGATAAATCTCCATTAACCCTAGGATACGCAATGACGATACATTCTTTGCAGGGATTGATAATATACGATACGATTGTTTGGATCGTAGATGATCGCATCGAGTGGTCGAATTTATTTTTTATCGCAGTGTCCAGAGTACGAAGAATAAATCAACTTCGAAGAGTTGTTTTAGATGCTAATGACACCACAATCAGTGATACTGTCAGCGATGATATAATCAGAAAAAGAAACTCGCTGGTTATAAACAACAGGATAAAAAAAATAAACGAGAATTTGAATTGATGCTGAATTTATAATTAAGCTGAAACAACAACAGAATAATCACTGAGTGAGCTGTAATTGTATAATGCGTTGGCAGTATTCAGATAAAGTTCCTCGCCAATTTACAGCGGACAGAAAAATAGCAGTCTTGGTCATACCAGAGATAATGTGTTGTTGATCTGTCTTGAGTGTAAGAGACACAGAGGTGCTAGTTAAGACCACGCGGTGGTAATTGAGTATCCTCGGGTATCACTTGTAATTGCTCACGAGTAAATCCACGCTGAGGAGCAGTTGAATCTAATTTATAGATTGCCTGTCTACCCGTGGATCTTGTTATGTTAGATATTTTATGTGCGGTGACACTCCAAATAGGATCAGTAGGCATACAAACACTGATGTGATATACGTTACTCACAGATATACACAAATGCCAAAAGTGATCAGGGATAACTTAAATATTCTTGCTGTATTTAATGGAGTTGACACTCATAGGTTACGAAATATTCACCTGACCTGGTGCGGTGGAGATATGGATAATAAATAATCTCTTTAGATATATTTTTAATCATGCTAAGACGGTCCCATATGGATTTATAACGATAAATTTCCATGACCCTATATTAATATATCGTATCGGACTTGATAAAATTTTCAGTTAAAACCATCATAGTTTCGATTTCCGTAGAGGCTTTGAGAACTCGATCTATCTACTCTCTGCGTAGAGTTTTTAACTTTGTTTGAAAACTGGGTGTGTTCATCCTTTTTTAGCTTGCCTGAATTTGTTTCGGTTTATATTTTGACTTTGTCTGACATAGTTTCCGTCTGTTCACCCCTCCTGCTGCTGAACGTTTAATATTTAATATTGAAAGTTATTCCAACACCATTACAAACTCTGTTATTTTGAATATTTTTTGCTTGAGTAAATCATAGGATTATGTAACAAATTACATTTTACTTTCTGAAAAATATTTTGATGTACGAATACACAAATGATAATTGTTTTAAAAGTGTCCATAATTCCTGTAATAATGAAAGAAGGCCCAATTTAGCGAGGATGCATTCCCAATGCAGGTTTATAATGATCACCCATGTCACCCTAATAAATAACATGTATATTAGATTTAATGTGTTTCCAGTCAGGTAATGTTGTATGATAAAGTTTCACACATATCACAGTTTCATAAAATAAGACAAAACTTCCAATGTAACAGCTGTTAATATTTATGTAAAATTTATTTTATTAGAGCCAAAGCTCGTTGAACATGACATGACATTTGGGCTGGATTCCATCTTAATACTGTTCACTTCCTGAGTGTTCATGTTTTGCAAACATTTTAGAAACTTTCATAACTCATCATACATTTATCGAAGTGTACTGGCCCATTTTAGTTTAAACATTAACTCTTTGTATCAGCGTTGTATCACAGCAACATAATTTCAGTGTAAGATTCTTATATAGAGCAAACATTTTGAAGTATTCAATGGTGCTGTTATAACTAGCATCTTTTAACCGTATGTAAAAAGGAGACGCTGAACACAATTATTTTTTGCATTCTGACAAAATATAAAATAATAAATGTCTAAAAATAAATTTCATCCTGAAAGAAATATTTCTATAACAAATCCATGTTTCTTGTGGAACAAATGCACCTTAAATATGACCGTAGTCTTTCATATATAATACTTTAGTCAATAGATGTTTGTTTAGAAAAGGTATATTATATATATATATATATATATATATATATATATATATATATATATATATATTGAATTTTTTAATTATCTAACCAAATATTGCCGTTTGAGTCAGATAAAAGGAAATAATGGAGTTTTCTGAAACGGACACGTTACACCTTAGAGCTCAACCAGCCTAAACTAACATGTCTAACCCAATATGCATCATTTTTTTCTGTCAGTTAACTTATCTTCCATATCCCTTATTATAATGAATTAATGCTAATTATTAATGTACTACTACTACTACTACTACTACTACTACTACTACTACTACTAATAATAATAATAATAATAATAATAATAAAAATAATAAAAATAATAATAATAATAAACATAATAAGATGAAGAAGATGACAAATATGATAATAACAACACCATTAATACTAATAACAATAATACTAATACCAACATTAATAAGGCTATTAAATGTAATTTGTGTTATATCTTTTCATTTGTATAATTGCTCTCTTTTGTCTGGGATTTAAAGCAAAGGAACACAAATGTACCAATTTTCTAAAACTGTAAACTCACCAATGCTCTAGATATGTTTGCCGCTCAGTCAACCATTATCAAAATGCATTATTGTACTCGTACCAGTTGTATGTGTCAATCTGTTTATGACCTGATTGCCCTCTGATAAGCAAGAAAGCCATTGTTCCTATTATCGAAATTTCGGAAAACAAATTTATTGTCACGCCGCATTTTTGTCGCCATTGTATAATTATATATTGTGATTCACTGTCGTTTGAAAACAAAGCTGATACTGAATTCGTGGTTTTTTAGTACCGTTCATGGGCATTGCAACAGCATAATCAGGGGAAGAGCGAGTTTAGTGTTACCCCACCAATAAGTCAATGTAGGCAATTGGCTGTTTATTCTGCATTGACAACAAACTCTTTTGGATTGGATTTTTGTGAAAATCATAATATTAAAAAATAATATATAATGTTACCAATTTAAGATAAGATCAATTATTTTTAACAGGTTGTACAAATTCATAAATGTTATTTATTATTTCTCTGGCAAAGAATATGTACGTCAATATGTTAATCAGTTCCAATTAAACGTTTAATTTCGTACTCCAGAATGAATATTTGTCAATCTCAAAGCTAAGTAATATTCGGTATTATAGGCGTCGATTCATTGAAATTACATTTAACTTTGTTTGCAATTAAGATCATTATATCTGGTCAAATATTGTATGTAAGTAGTGTATGTTCAGCACTTCCAAGATGTATGTGCAATTTAATATTAAACATTATAGTTTAATTGCATTCTTTAAGGTGTACAATCAGACCAGTAATAAATGCAAGCTGGCACAGTTATAAGAAATGAACGTACAAATTACTTTCGTTTTGGATAAAAGTTTACTTGGAAGAAACAACGGTAGTGATGTAAATGTTAAGTTCATCGTATACAGTAGTAACCATTTCATGCCGTCGTTTTAATTAGTCTGGTTATTGTACATGCATTCTGTATGAAAGTAAAACCATTATTGGAGGGGATGCATATCTAATTTTACAGTTTTATATCAGCCTTCAATGGAAAGTTGTAAACCATTATAAAATTGCTCATTTCAAACTACTAAAATGTTTTGTGTCTGTCTCCGTGTTTGCGCTTGCTGTAACAGGAATACCGGGTAGGATTTTCGGATTCACAACACAACACTTTAGGCAATGATTAAAATACAATGTCTAATAATAAATGAATTGATGAGCGTTTAAGTTATAAATACGTTCGTGTATTTGTCATCCCAATGTTTGATTATTAACATAACGCACATATATAATAAAGACTAAATACAAACACAAGGCGTGAATAACTCACAATGACTAAACACTGGAAAGATATATATAGTTTACTCAGCCAGAATTTTAGTCAAGTAGTAAAATGAATTCACGAAAGTGAAAGTATGCAAATGAAAAGGACAGATACAGAACTTATCTTGACAGTCCCTATAGTTACAATGGGTTTCACGAACTCCAAAATAAGCCCACAGCAGAAATATTACACGCAAGGAAATGCACTCAGTTCTCAGGACACTTTATGTCTAAAGTTCAGCTTCACAGTTGATACGACTAATTCATGTGGCTGCATTTACAGCTTGCACCACGCAGACCTCAATTACTCTTATGCTCCCTCTAGTAACTCTGGACAAATCCGGACAACACCGGACACTCCATATACTGGATACGCTAAACACTGGTCAGCTCTACAGCTGGGCAACTCAAACACTGTACATACCTGGACAACACCGGACACTATGTATGCTAGACATTCCAGACGCTGCACAGCTCTATAACTGGACACTCTAGATAATAGACATTCCAGACGCTCAAAAACAACGGACATTCTGGACATTTTCAGACACTGGTTATGCTAAGTAATACAGATTATATTACTGACAAGATAATTACAAAACAATAAGTTCAGAAATAAACCTAACCTTACCTGATACAAATCTTACTGTACTTAACATTTCTTCAAAATGTAGACTGATCACACTAATATTTAAGTCTTCGCTAAGTCGAAAATAAGATTATAAACGTCTGCATTATGCTGCGTAAACTAAACCTACAAATAATGCAAAAATGTACGTGCATTACAATAAATTATTTAAAATTACGTATATCCACAGCTGGAGATGTGTGGGTCCCTATAGTAGACTGCCGAGTGACAGGACTATCCGTAATGTAAACAGCTGTACAGAATGTGAGGCATGTCTGCGTCTAGAAGGCTTTCGGTTCACCTCATCAAATACACTTCGCACGTGCTGCATAGGATGAACCGAACTCACTATTTGGGGAATACGACACAATATACAGTATGTACACCACAAACAGATCTCTAGTACATGAATTTAAGAAATAAAAAAAAACGGCTTGTACAATTCCTTGACACCTGCTTAGTCTTAATGGTGAACCATCTAGAAATGGAACCATGCAGAAATTGAACACTCAGTAACAAGAACATTCTAAAGACTTTCTTAAGTTAGTTCAAAAATACTGACCCAAATTTGTCAGGTATACACCACCCAAGATGAATCAGGAGAATATTGAGCTGAACGAAAAGTCAGAAAAAAATATAATGTTGGGAAATATGTTCTTTATCTTGCAGATGAAACAATCATTCAAATCGGTCAGGTCTAGGAAGAGGTTGCGACCAAGGTTGCATTTTGCAAATATTCGTAGAAATTTTAGAAAAATTGATGAAACAGCGGATAATTTCTTTGGAAAGCCGGCAAATATTCCCATGAAACTTTCTGAAATCAAGACGAGCATCGACACGATTAAACAAACACAAAATGACAAGCTTGATAAAATTAAAATACCGCATAAAGAAAATATTAATACCGTGTACTCAATACGGTGGGGATCATTCACCTGGACACATATAAGTAACTGCGTTGGAGTGTCTGCAGATGTCTGGGGTATCTATAGATTAACTCTGATTTCTCTGTTACAGTTGAATGATTAATATATACGATACAGCGATATAAATTTAGAAAAACATAATAATAATATCTTTGATGGAATCAAAGGAGCTACTGCAACATAAAGCCTTAAATACAACCCCCGCAGAACTATGATCTCAATAACCTCAGCTAACCCTTAACTTTTCAAAGGTAATTCCGTTAAAGGAAATACGCTGGCAAGATTACTAGTATATTACAGCTGGCACAACATCAGATCAAAATTATTTGGTGGGCAGCAGCCAGACAATTATCTGTCGTTTGCAACTAAAAATATTTAAGCAATAAACCCCGGATTGATAATTGTATCTATAACAACCGGCAATTATCGAATCGAACAAATCAATAATGAATTTCAGCGTACAGTAACATCCATTACGGGAAAATAATAAAAAATTGCTATATCAGCCGCGATCGAGTTAAACTAACCAGGTTATGTTGTAGATATTTATCAATCATCGATCAAAATAGTGCTAGGATGGCCTGAAATTCCACCACCTAAATATCAAGTATCAAGTACCTGAACAACCTTGAATGATTTTACCACAGTTGTTAAAAAATATAACACAACAAGAGTACAGAAAATTGATTTGAGAAAAGGAAATATTCATTATTCTTGATGACGAAAAAATACCCACTCGTATTAATAAATTATTTATTGACGATTCTACAGGGCGGAATCTTAAAATGATTGTAAACGAGGAGTATATTAATAGTTTTAAAGACAGAATAACTCCCGAACTCACTCTCACATTTGGAAGATTACAAAATTGACTCACTGGTTATAAACAGCAGTATTCTGATGACTTGAAACAACGGATTATCGTAACAATTCAGCATATAAATCAAATAATACACGATATCGAGTACCGTAATCTACGAATTCGTGATCGAGTAATACATAATATAGATGCTCGCACGGATGATAATAAGGAAATATTATATTCAGATGAGGTATTTCTTGTTCATTTCAAACAATCGAAGGACAGTTACCAACATGTGTAATACCAGCACTGAAAACCGAAAAACTAAAGAAAACAATCAAAGATCGTATCGCGGACAAATTTCCTAAAATACTTGCTGCATGGAAAAAAATTGCTCCTCAGGATAATATCTTTAAGCATAACAATGACACAGACGGAGGTGAGAGAAACATATCACCCGGAAATATAAATATATCCTCGGTGATCGCAGTAAATCTATTATGTGATGTTATTGATGTAAGCTATCAAAGAAATCTCGAAAAATCAAATCATGCACAGCAGGGATACATCTTATACTCGTTTAACCATTGGATAAACCTGAATTTTTAATAGTCCAGGAAAAAGTATTTCCCATCTTTATGCGGTGTCATAATACTTTATTAACGAGAATACGTTTTAAACTCACTGACCATTCTGGTAACTTAATTGACATTGATTGGGTGATATTACAAATAGGTCTCTATGTGAAATCTTAAGATCTCGATATTGAATGTTAAAATCAAGATGTAAAAAAAGATTTCAGTCACATAATTGTTTTTTATCGTGAAAAATATTTAGTATATCCAGGGTTACGTGGAAGACACAAAAAAGTATTTCTTATCAACACACATGAAAGCGTGTATTGTATTTTTGCTTACTTAGAACTCGCTTGTATTCTCAGAATAAGTTTTAATAACCATTTTTATCTGCAACACGCGTGAATCTATATTTGTTTTTCGCTTCATATTCCTCTGATAATTGTGATCTTACTTTTTTACTGCGGTAAATACTGGTACGAATTTACTTAATTCGATATTATTTGTTAATGATGCGTAAATCGCTTGTTGAATTTCCTTAATGAATCTTTACTATAACGATAGCGTGTACTTGTTTTCTGATTTACGCTTCTGTAGGTATTCCCCACCAGAAAGGATTTTGTTATACTTTAGTTTATCTGATAATTGTATTTGTTGATTTTTCAAATTTGTAAAAGCAGAAATTATATCATTAATATGTTGATAGTTATATCATACATCACTTATAATTCGTAAAAGAATTGGAATACTTACTTGTATTCAGATATCTTCAAATCGATTTTTCTGTCCGTATTTTTTAGAGAGAGATCATTTAGTAATATTTTCTGCGACATATCGAACCAAAGGTATGAAATTATCAAAATACTTTCCGGCGCTATTCATTTATTGAAATATTATTTCTTCACCGGTCTTAGATTGTATTCATTGTACAGGTCTTTTCCCAACGGATTTACAATTACCGGTGCTCTATTATTACTTTGTGTAATAGATTGAAGGTTAGATAGTTTATTAGTTTTGGGATCTCCTTCTATGTGAAAAATCACAAAGCAATGAGTTATTTATCCGTTAAACACTTCGTAAATGAATCTGTGACAATACTATTTTTTCTTCCCCAAGCAGTAAACATTATATAACCTTGATTATTGACAGTACCCACTGGTCATTTTAACCGGCAGTGTCTGACTACACAATCACATGATGCTTCGTTGTTCGTTAGTATTGAATGCTTTACAAATTCTTGGTTCATTATATATATATATATATATATATATATATATATATATATATTATATATATATATATATATATATATATATATATATATATATATATATATATATATATATATATATATATATATATATATATATATATAATGTTTCTTGGTATAATTGAATTGATTATTTATCTATATTGTTACTTGATAATCTTGATATATAATCAACGGGAGTTCATATAGCTTTTTTATTATGTATGTTTCTTTATCATAATACCGCTTAAGCTCTGTATCGTTTACCACAACATTGGAGACAAAATTGTTTATCCTCGTATTCCAACACAGAATCGTATACACGGTTTCGGACACATACTTTGTTAATGATATCCGCAGAATTGGTTTCTGCAGGATTTGTTACAAAGAATTATAGATCCTATCATAAACACTACAGTGATTCATTATATATAAATTATTTATTTTAAGATTTGTCTTAATTAGTGTATGGAGGAAATTGTGAGATTATCTAAAATCGAGCCTAAAAGTTGATCTCAATAGAATCATAAACGCACCAATGAAAAATCTAGTGAGAGATAAAAATAGTATTAATAACATTAGTAATGCTATGAGCGAATTTAACAAACGTTGCGCATCTCATTCCTGGTCAACATCTCGCATCAGCCGTGTTGTTGATGCTACCATGAAGGATAAACGATCAGCACGTATAATCACGTATCTCAGACATCGAAAGTATTTTGTCAGAGTGAAATTTATCATACCAGGAGAAACAAGAAATTTGATTATTTGTGGTAAATATGACCCTGTTATCAGTGATACAAAAACTGTCATTGTAAGTCAAAGTAACAAACCAGGAATATTGACCGAAATTGACAAACCGTGAGCGTGAGTATCATGTGGCCGCGTTTATTTATGAAATTTAAATAAAATAACATGCATTTAGAATCAGAAACCGATGAAACTATCGAGGATAAATTGTTTATCCGAACGAGTAACAGAGCATTTTACAAATGCGATACGTGGAAAACGGTCTGAGAGATCTAAGACGTAGCAAGATAAAGGAATGGGCGCTATCAGTCAAAGATGCTAATGCTACAATAAAGGATGTGGCTGAGATTGAAAAAAAAACCATTAAGATTCCCCCAAACCGTAGCAACAATAACAGTAGAAGTATTATCCGAATCGAGATATAAATAAAAAGGAGCTCCAATGAATAGCATTGACCATAATGCGCACGGGTTGTCTTACGCAGTAACAATATTTCCAAGTGATCGAGTTGTAAAATATTACCCGCAGAAAGATTCTGGCAGGAACGTGTTTGATTTTATTTACAAGATAAGTATAAACGAACCTGTATCATTGTGGTTATTTCAAAGTTTCAACCAAGTGTATAAATTTGATCAATTGGTAAGACCTTACCCCGAAATATATCGAACGGAATATCTTCATGAAGAAGTGAGAAAACTAGCTGAGAAATGTTCAAATGAGAATACCGAGAAATTACTCACATTCTGTTTCACAATCCAGTCAGTTGCGGCTCATTTCGCCACAGAGAGAAATCTATGGAAGCCAATGCGATTTGAATTTCTCTCAGATGTTCAAGCTAGTTGTATCAAGTACGGACACAGCGGATTGTGGAATACCAAATACGATTTTAAAAGTGTTAACTCGGTTCATATGGATGCGTGTCATCCTGGAAGTCTCCTCGGATATGGAGAGAATGCTGGGTATTTTAAACAATTTGGACATCCATGACACGAGTTGCGATTAATGTAACACAACCCGATTTTGATCTAAATGGGTTCGCTTATATGGTATCGTTCACGTTTGCCCAAGGACTCAATAAGAGGTGTCATGTTTGGTTTGGTAGACATTTATCTGAAGAAACTGGGCACAAATAATGTTAGTACGGTATATGGTTGATTTAAAAACTCTGATAACACTGATTGTCTTTGAAGCAATTATATCATATCGAGCGCAGACTGAGGCTTGGTTAACACACCCTGATGATGATAGTCATGATAAAATTATTAACGACTACAAAGAAATATTTCTTGATCACGACGAAGATTATATTGTTAAACGATCCAAGGAGATCTTTGAACAGATATGTAAAGGATAAAAACGCTAAAGATTTCGGTAGAAAAACAATCGGTAAATTCACCCAAGGTGGAGCATATGATCAGAAGCGGAATACTGCACGATAAATTCTAGATGAAACTGAATATAAATTTTAACAACCAACAATCACAAAGTAGATCATTATGAAGACCTCCTCACCACTGTCAAGACGACAAAGCTGTAATGGTATGGTCATATCACTAGAGCCAACATTATATCCACAACAGTACTGCAGGGTAGTGTTCAAGGTGGTATCAGGAGAGGTAGACAGAGAAAAAAGTGCAGTCACAACATCACAGAATGGATCAGGAAAAGAATTGCGGAGACTCAGGCTTTGGCACATGATCGAGACAAGTAGAGGGAACTGGTCATATGTTCAGCAGCACAGTGCCTCAACGACCACACTATGTCAAGAGACTGATAATGATGATGATGATGATTAAAGTCAGAAGGTATGCCTTGGTTTTGTGCAGCACAATCGTCATTATTATCATTATTTATAATATTGGTATTGTTAGTATTATTATTAGTAGTAATATTTATTATTATTATTATTATTATTATTATTATTATTATTATTATTATTATTATTGAGAAGAAGAAGATAACATGAAAAAAAATCATTCTTAATACATATCCCTGTCAGTTCCATGTATAAAAACATACAAAGTTTACTAACATATTGTTGATTTCATTTAGGTGAAATGGCCAACTACAATGCAAAAGAGTCTGGCTTGATGTTTTGATGACTGCTATGTTTCTTGTGTAACTATCCTGAAATAATAATACTCATTTGTAGAATAGTAAATCTTCCATTGCAATTTCAAAATGAAAGATCATACATTCTTTAGTTTAGCAGACTAGAGAGGGCGAATTCAACAACAATTTTTAGAGGCGATCATTTGTTAAATTAAGGCTTTGTCCTAATAATATTCTTTCTGATATAGCACGATTAGAAAATTCCATATGGGTTAAACGCGCTGGGAATAACTCGCTGCACATAATTAATGAGGCTGTTGATATCTGTAGATGATTATTTCAAGGCGGTATCATGGATATTGGCGTATATCGAGAATTTATCGATGAACTCGCGGACAGTGTTACCGTCAGTGGTTATCACAGTGATTGAAAGTGACCGCATTAGATAAATACCATTTAAATAAGATGATCATACACTATAGCCATAATAAACTAAGCATGACCTACGTAGCAAAGTCACGATGGCCATTTTACAGAACGATTTATGGAGATGGTCTTGGTGATGTTATCCAAGGCTTATTTGCAAGGATGACTACAGAAAAAGCACCAATCCCAAAACAATCATCGATGAAAGCTATTAATGTTAATGGTGAAAACGTTCCTAGTGCTATTGGTAATATAGCTAGTAATGCGTGCTTTGCAGCCAAAGAAAGGCTAATCGCGTTGATAAATCAACGACAACGAAAACCGCAGTCACCACCTGTGAAACTGGCATCTACATATGTCCGCGATTGTCAGGAAAAAAACAAACAAGCCGCGGATGAAAAACTAGCAGTATTGATGAATCAAGTATCTGATAGACAAGGAAATATTACTGCACATTTAATAGCGGGAAGTGAACTGACAAAGTCAGAGAGATCGCGCTTTAGATAGGGAATTACATAATAAAATGTTCAAATCTTCACCCGACCTAGCATTTGATATAGACGCACTGGTTCTCAATGATGGACGCATACGTGATTACGAATGTTATTCTTATAACGCAATACAACCAAATAGTCGATCAAGGATTGAACTTCAAGTTCAGGATACAAGTAGACATTTCTTACTCGCTGAAGCATTGAAGATAATACACCATATGACGCAAATTCCCGGGTTAGTTTTCTCAATCACGATATTATGGCGTTGTTTAGTAGTGCTAAATATATGACTGATGGAAGGGAGATTCAATCTATTCAGAAAAATGTTGATGTTGCTACAACAATATTGGGTTTAACGACAAACAAGCAGCGATGATCATTTACTACCTTGACAATAGAAAATATATTTTAAAAATAAAATTTATCGTACTATCAGATACATACAATTAGATTATTCGTGTTAAGCGAGATCCTGTCCTTCATAACGAAACAAACAGATGTACTGAGTAAAGGTTCCAAACCAGGGACGTTGACCGGTATTAAAAAACTATATAACAGTAAAAACGATAACAGGAGACATCTTATACAAATCGAAATATAAATCAAATTAGCAGCTTCAATACAAATTGTTGATCATAATACGCATGTGTGGACTAATGCATTAAAAGTATTTCCACGCACGAGGACGGTTAATTCTATAACGATATATGTTTGACTTAATTAACAAAATAAAAAAAAACGATTCTGTATCCGTATGGTTGTTCAGTTATTGAAATTAATCCAATCAGTTTGTAATACCAAATGGTGATATTTATCGAACAGAATCCCTCCACGAGAGATTGCGTGAGAAAATATACCCCTGACGAAACATTACTCGGTGAATACTCTACTGCTCCATCAGGTGCAGCTCATTTTGTTAGAGAGAGAGAAATTCCTGGAAACCAACTCGGTTTGATTTTCTTGATGATAATATTAAGTAGTGTTGAATATGGTCACAGAGGACAGTAGAGCCGTGAATACTCGCGTAAAGATGTTATCTCGGTTGATATGGTTGCATGTTATCCTGGAAGTTTTCTAGGATACGGAGTGTTCTGGGTATTTTACAAGATTCGGTCGCCCGACACACGAGATGACGCGAGTAGCAATAAGTGGACCATTACCTGATTTTGATAGTACCGGATTTGCATGTATCGAATCATTCGAGTTTACAGAGAACCTTCATCCGATTTGTTATGTTTGGTTCGGTAGACACTTTTTAGAAAACAAAGTGGGCTCCAATAGTACTGTTACGTTATATACTTGATTGTTTAATATTGACGTTGATTGTCAGTGAAGCGATTATATCATACCAAATGCAGACCGAAGTTTAGTTACCATAACAAAGGAAATATTCTGATAAAGAAAATCCTGATAAAACCGACTTTGAAAATAAAATTGCAAAAAATCTTGACAGGAAAATAATAGGTAAATTTACCGAAGGGGGATCATACTATCATAAACGACATTGTACAAGATTGATCATGGACGATGCTGAATTAACTTGTATAAGCATTGATACAACAACAAGAAATACATCTATATGTCAGGATACAGCTTTATTATCAAATGAAACTAAGTTAGGTACAATTGTGAATTATACTGAAGGTAAATCTCCGCAGTAAACTCATTTAAGATCTTCGTTGCTCGCGTACGTTTCAAATAATCTATTATCGATGATAAATAAAATTCCAAAGGCTGCTGTCAGTGTAGCTACCGATTCATTTTATATCAGTAAAAATTATTCAAAAGTATTAGACCAACTAAATATCATCAATCATGCACCATGGGGTTCGTGGAGAATAAGAAAAGAAAATATACTCGAATATTCTGAATCAGCGGATGTTCCAATCAAAGATATGTACCGTTGAAATAATCAGATATTAAAACCATTGTCTGCACCAACAATTAATTATCCCGTAGCTAGACACTAAACGATCTATCTCAATGGACCTGACGGAACAGGTAAGACGTCATGTACGATTGAACTATTTCAGAATTCTGATATGATCGTTTCAACCCCAACACACAGACTTGCGCGCGAAATGACCGAACCAGGAACGCAATCGTGTACTTATCATAATTTCGTTATACGGAATGGCGATGAGTGTACTACTGATCGAATGGGAGATAAATATCATCATTTGGGATGAAATATGTACACTATCATCAGATAATCTAAAAATATTTATTGGTTGGTTGTTGACGATTATGGTCAACCACCAACTTTTGTTGGACCGTCTCCACACAAATGGCTGAAGAGATCAGTTGACTATTACAAAGAAATAACGGACGATCATACAGCACTTGATTTAACATTGAGGGAGTTTAAAAAATGAATCAGATTACAACCGAATTAAATTCAATGTGAAGTAATGAGTAATATAATTTCAGAAACCTCTTTGAACGACTTTTGGGATACGTGGAGACCAAATGATCTGATAGATGTAAGTAGAAATATAGTTCGTGACACAATTCCAAAAAATATATTTCCGCAACATAGAGAAAAATTCGCAGAGTTGCCGGTACCATCATGTTATCGCCCAGCAGATACGCGACGACAGAATATTCTCGTTGACATACCAGGACAGACGGATAAATAAAATATCGTGTTGAATGATATTGTTTTAGTTGATGTCAACGTTGTTGATAGCGCTTTATCGGATTGGACGCTAGGATACGCAATGACAATGCATTCATCTCAAGGATTAACTATTTTTGATACAGTTGTCTGGATTGTGGATGATCATATCGAGTGGATGAATTTAGTTTATCTTGTGGTGTCTCGCGTTAGGAAAGTATCTCAGCTACGTAGGATTGTCGTGTATGCCTCGTAAACCACTGGCAATGTTGACAATGAAATAGCAAGACAAAAATTAGATAGCTATAACAATGTGATAAAAAAACGCGACTTCGATCTTGACGTGCAATTTATCACAACATTAAAATAACAACAGGACAATCATGTGCAAGCTGTAATTGTAAAATGATGTGGCAATACTCGAGTAAACATCCAAAACAATTTACCGTAGATACAAAAGATAACAGTCTTGGTCATATACGTGAAAATGAGGATGTTACACTCTCTTGGATGCAATCGTCGTAGAGGTGCTAGTTAAGTCAATGTGGTGTTAATTGTGTATCATCGGGAAGTACTTGTAATTGTTCACACGAAAATCCACGTTGCGGAGCAGTTAAATCTAATCTGATGATTTCAGGTCTACCTGTGGATCGTACCACGCTGGATATCTTGTGTCTTGTAATACTCCGAGTAGGATATGTTGCTCTTTTTTTCGCCTTCAAGTTCACCAGGTTCGTATAAATACCTGACGATGACATTGCCTAATATAGGCTACGGTAAAACATTATGCTGTATTGGTATATATTTCCTTGTAATCGGATTAATAGGTTTCATGGTAGTTGTTCGAGTAACCCCATTGTTTAATGCAGCTATCACACTTGGTAATCAGCAAGTGTTCTATTAAATCGTTCTACGATCGCTTGATTACCATGAATTTCAGAATGTCATCGTAGTATTTTAATATTATGTCGCTTCATTAATAATGATAGTGTACCCAGAAAATCTTTGCCGGGATCAACTTGTAATAATTGTGGCCATCGCTAGGGTCCTCGTAGATAAATCCGTTCAAAGACAGATGCAGCTTCCGTAGCTGTTTTAGTTGATAATGGTTCTGCTTTTGTATATCTACTTACAACATCAACAACGGTTAATGCGTATTTAAATGTTACTCTACGTATACGATCATGAAGTAAAAACAGAATATCAGCCTGATGAACTTCATTAGGAACGTTAACATCAAAATGTGCGTACTCGATTCGTGGTAGGCGGTGGTAGGTAAATTTGCCATATTGCTTGTCGTGCTAACAATGCAGCGGCGGTAGAACGTGTGACATTTGCTGCATTAGTGAATTTATCGATTGCTGCCCTACCTTTCCAGTATCCTCTTGGGCTATAATAAATTGATTCCATTATAATTATTTACCAGCACCTATTGCTAATTTTGATTTCATCGCAGATTTTACTAACCAATTGGCTAATCCTTCCTTGAGATGTTTCATTTTTACGGAATTCAATGCATGAATCAATTTCACATCTGCGATATGTCATTGTTCTAGATCTTTACTTTTGTAAGATACATCATGAACATGACACGCTTTATCGATTGCATTAACCGGTTGATTTTGTTCATCAAGTCTGATATCAAGTCAAGTGCCAGGACCACAGTAATTATATCCTGAAAGATGTTTATCTCCCGGATATTTAGCTCACGGAGTTCCTGGAAATTTTGACATTAATGTTGCAATGTCACCACCTGCTTTTTTTTGGTTGAGCTTTTGGTAAAAATAAAATTCTTTCTGCCACATGCAGAACATTTTGTACCGTATGCTATTTTTTTTTGTTGTAGCCATAGATAAATCAGTAGTTGGAGTTTTAACTTTACAGCGTAAACAATATAAGTCCATGATATAAGTATACCTAGGTTGTAATTGATTTTTCAGCGACACGAAAACAAGAACAGGTAAAACATCGAGCGTTATAAAAATCGATCAGAATGATCTGGATCTGGTAAACAGAATTATTACTTAATTTGATAATGAGATGGTTGAAATGGAATAAATTTTGCTTAGTAGCACCATCTGTATATGATTAGAGATGCTACGAAGTACTTTTAAGGAATTTTTAAAAAAAAACACACGATTGCTGAGCTGTGATGATATTATTGATTTGATAACTGACATTGATGAAGCACCATCTGTCGATGATCTTGATTGATTCGCTAATAATTTTGTTGTGTATTATGACGTAATTCTATATAAACAGGTATCGATAAAATATTTGGCTAATTTGTAGCAGCAGAGAGGGAGTGACTTCAATCTGATCGTCAGCGGGATAAACCGGTTACATAACATTTAGGTAAAGATCTTGGTAAATTATGGGCTTTTGTTTAAGATTTTTTAAAATATTTAGGAATAGGAAGGTTACGTTTTAGGCAAATGATGATTGAGACAAGTCTGTTCGCCCTCTCTATTGCTATTCTCTATCAGCCAAAACGATGTGTTTGTGTCCTGTTACAAAAGTCCTTGTTCTGATTTTGAGAGATAATCTTCTTACAGAACTTAAGCATTATCCGTCATTTAAAATTTGAGATAATCGATGGTAATCACAATAAACATCATCCCAATAGAGACAATAAATATGATTAATTTTGCCAATTTATAGAACTTATTTTTCAACTTTGTCTACGTTGAACAATACTTTAACTATAAAGTTAGTGTTCAGTACACTTATTGGAATCGTATAACAAATATTGTCAAAAGAATGTCACAATATATGTTTGTCGACACTATACTACTCGTGATCATGCATTCTTTGGAGTTACTGGAGATTCGGCTACACGCAATCAAAATGTCAGAAAACTTCGATACATCACACACACACAATACAGTGGATTTCAATTGAAGTTTCTTTAAATCAGTCAGCAATATGAGGACTGAAGAATTCGATGGCCTCTGGAATAGACAATATCCCAGCGGAATGCATCAAGACGGGGATCAGTGATAGAGCTACAAATAAAACTCAGCAACAAGATATGGATGACAGGTGAATGGCAAAAACATTGGACACAGTCTCTCATTACAACACTTCCCAAAAAGGTGATCTCCAAAAGTACAGAACTATAGACATGCTGGTCAGGTGATGCTGAAGATCATCTTGAACAGACAGAAATCACAAGCAGAAGAAAATATTGCTGAAGAAAATGCAAGGTTCCGAAGTGGAAGACACACAACAGAACAATATCACATCCTAAGGGTTGTGTCTAATGTACGTGCAACAGAGACAAGACATCTATGATGTATTCATAGGTTTCAAAGAGCCCTTTGACAGTGTGACATGAAGAATTGTGGGCCACAATGAAGAAGTACAACATGTGTCAAACGTTGACCTATGTTATCAAGCAGTTGTACGTCAAGGCTACTAGTGCAATAATTGATCAAGGTTTTGGGGGAGACTTGTTACAAATGACATTCGCAGTACGTCAAGGCTGTCTCCTGTCACCTACATTTTTCAACATTTACTTAGAGAGTATCATGAACAGAGGAAAACCACTGTGGGACAGTCAACATTGGAGGGTGTAACATGACAAACCTCAGCTTTTGTACGATATTAAAGGGCTGGCAGGCAGTGAAGACCAGTTTGCCACCATAGTGAAACACCTGGATGAAACATATTCCATATTTTGACACGGAGATATGAACTTAGAAGACAAAGCAGATGCAAAATAGTGACAAATAAATATCAGCCAAGATTACATTCAGAAGACGGGTCCTGGAAACGGTGAACCAATTCAAATATTTTGGTTCCATGATCACCGAAGAGGGATCAAGAGCAGACATTTGTCACGAGGAGCTCAAACAACGGCAGCAATGTCAAAGCAACGACCAATCTGGGGAGACAAGTATATTTGTCTCAAAACTCTAATGAAATTATTGAGAGCACTTGTGACCTCACACTTTTTGTATTCATGTGAGGTCTGCACATAGACCACATCACAAACGAAGTGCGTAACACGCACAATAGGCCATTATGAAGAACTCCTCATCACTGTCAAAAGGAGAAAGCTGCAATTTTATGACCATGTCACTAGCCAACACGTTACCTTCAACAGTACTGCACGGCAGCGTTCGGAGTGGCAGAAAGAGAGGTACACAGAGCAAACAGTGGACTGGCAGCATCACGTAATGAACCAGGAAAATGTATGCGTAGACAGAGGCATTGAAAAATGTTCGCGACAAGTGAATGGAACGGGTCAGATGTTCAGCAGAACAGTGCCTCGACGACCACACTAGGTTAAAATAATGATGATAATGATGATCATTGATGCATTAGGAGTCACCAAAACACCTGACGAACCAGTTTAGGAATTTATAGAAACTATGGTTAAGCTGCCTTAAATGAAGATAAGGAATGGGAGATTATCGGTTACATCTAATCATATTGCGATTCTTAGAAATAACATTTTTAGATACAATTGCCACGTACTTTTTAATAAGCTATAGTGTGACCTTTTAGCAACTTGTGCTTCAAACGACAACAGGTGGCGCTGATCCATACTAACCCGAATTGCATTAACTTGAACTGATTTAATCCTTTCTGGGTCGCAAATGCTGTCAGTGCACGGGACTCTTGAACAATGACAACCAGCCAATATCCCTTGGACATATCCAATTTGGAAATACATCGGTTACCGGACAACTGTGCAAATAGACCCTCCATATCTGGCATTGGTTCTGCATCGATTGCTTTTTAACTGTCAGAACTAGATACAGAATCGTTTAGTTCAATTGTGTTTTCTGACTAGCACTTCAAGAGATTAATATAGCACGTTGGAGGATTCAATCACCCCTAGATCTAATATTTAACTCACCTCTTCGTCCACAGCGTCTGTTGCGTTATATGGTACCGGATAACCTTTGATTCTAATGTGGTCAGATGTATTAAAATTAGTTTTGAGGTCTACCAATGTTGTACAACCTGGTCTGTCGGTAAATACATTCGATTATTTAACCAATAGCTCATTAATTTACTGACGCTGCTCTTTGGTCAACTCCGCACTCAAAATCACTTGATATATCCCTTCTCTTGCGCCACCCAAAGGGACACTTTATGGAAACCTCGATTTCTGAGTCTGAAACGTCGTCGTCGATGACTGCCGCACATACAACATTTAAGACCCCTTTTTACTACATTGTTGCTCTCTCTAAATGTGCAACTTAAGCATGTTAGCATGAAATATCTTTAATTTACCATCTACGTCAATTGTATAATCCATGCCAGCTTTGACCTATTTAACTTAGTAGGGACCTTTGCACTGGAATAGTAATATATGTGTGCTAGTAGGAAGTAGCAATATAACCTGATCTCCTACAAGAAATTTCCTACTTTACCATTTGAAGTTATAATACTTGAAATATCTGCGTCCCGATTGATTAATTCATCACGTGTCATTTGGCTTTTGTTTCTAGTTTCTCTCACATATCTAACACGTACAGGTAGCTATATTTATCTCCTCGTTCGCTACGGCAACTGTCCATAGTTCGCGTAGCATCCGCATCGGGCATCGAACGGTTTCTCTAGACAACAATTCGAAAGGTGAAAACCCTAAACATTCTTGCAGTACTTCATCGTACGATAAAAGAACTGCGTTCAAATAGCGGTTCCAGTCTTGTGGGCGTTTGGCGCACATTTTTCGTAGCATGATTTTCAGGGTACCAGTAAACTCTACCAGTCCACTGATCATCGGTTGAATTGGGATAGTGTTTAGCTGTTTGATGGACAACTGCTTATTTATTTCACCCATGAGTTCAGAGGTGAATTAGGCACCATATTCCATAAGAATTTATTCTGTCACCCCTACCCTACTGAAGATGTCAACCAATGCGTTTCAATATTTGGTAACGGAACGGCTTCGGGATATCTGGTTGCGTAATCCACAAAGTTAAGAATACACCGGTTCTTCATTTTGGTAACTGGTTGTATTTGTCTTACAATATCCGCCGCCACTCTTTTAAACGGTTTATTGAATAATGCCATCTGCACGAAGGGTACCATTGTGTCCCTATCCTGAAATACGGTTTTCTGGCATGCGTCACACGACATCCAGAACAGTGTGACATCACCAATAAGAACAGTCCTAGTAAAATGCAGCGACAAATCTGATGTTGGTCTTCTCCTTACCTAGGTGTCCTGGCATGCCAGACTCATGTGCCACCCTATGTGAAATGTATGTATCTCTTAGGTACGACCACTTGCCAATATCTCTTACCCTCCGGAGTGTTAAACTCCATATGAATTAGCCTGTTCATCCAAACGAATCTCGAGTTCCCCCCACCCTTGCAGTGTTTTTTAGCGACGGACTCGATTTTCTTAACAATAATTTTGATGGATTCGTTCCGTTCCTGTTCTGATTTGAGCTCGTCACGCAAGACCTCATCATCATCATCATCATCATCATCATCATCATCATCATCATCATCATCATCATCAGTCTCTTGACCTAGTATGGTCATTGAAGCACTGTGCTGCTGAACATCTGACCAGTTCGCTCCACGTGTCTCGATCATATGCCAATGCCTGTGTCTCTGCAAAACGTTTCCTGGTCCATTATGTTATGTTGTCATTCTACCTGATTCTCTGTCTACCTCTCCTTATACCAACTTGAACACTAACAAGCAGTACTGTTGTGGATAGACCGTTGGCTGTAGTGACAAGGCCATGCCATTTCAGCTTTCTTCTTTTGAAAGTGGTGATGAGGTCTTCATTATGGCCTAATTTGTGCCTGACGGTGTTACGCACCTCTTCATTTGTAATGAGGTCCTGGTAAGAGATGCCAAGGACGGTTCTGTAGCATCTCATTTCAACTGCCTGGATTCTTCCTTGTATTTCTGCTGCCAGGGTCCAGGTTTCTAATGAATACATAAAGATTGAGATAACTGGTGCTCTCAATAGTCTTTTTTAGTTTTCAGACAGATATTCTTGTCTCTCCAAATGGGTCTTAGCTTTTACATAGCTGCCGTTGTTTGTTTGTGACAAACGTTCTGCTCTTTATCCCTCTTCTGTGATTATGGAACCAAGATATTTGAATTGGCCCACGTTTCCAGTTCCTGTCCTCTGATTGTAATCTTGATTGAGTTTTATTTGCCACTATTTCTAATCAGCTTTGTCTTCTCGGTACTTATCTCCGTGTCAAATCTGGAAGATGATTCATCCAGGTTCTTTACTAAGGTGGCAAGCTTATTTTCACTGTCTGCCAGCCCATCAATGTCATCTGCAAAGCGGAGGCTGGTGATGTTACGTCCTCCAATAGTGATTGTTCCACAGAGATTTTCCATGGCTTCGCTCATGATGCGTTCCAAGTAGATATTGAAAAGTGTGGGTGACAGGATTCAGCCTTGCCGTTATCCAACTGTAGTCTTGAATCAGTCCCCCACATAACCTTGAGCACTTACTGCGCTGATAGACTTGGCGTACAGCTGTTTGATGGTATTGGTCATATCACACTCAGTCAAAAGTTTTTTTGAAATTTATGAACACATGATAGATGTTTTGTTGATGTTGTGAGTACTTTTCGCAAAGAACCCTGAGGTTGAATATTTGTTATGTTGTGCTTATTCCACTCCGGAACCCTGCCTGTTCTTCAACTATTGTTTTTTCTGCTTGTGGGTTCAGTCTGTTCAAGATGATCTTCAGCATCACCTTACTCGCATGGCTGATCAAACTGAACGTTCTGTAATTTGGGCACAGCTGCCTCTTTTAGGGAATGTTATAATCAGTGACTGGGTCCACTGTGTTTCCCAGTCGCCTGTCTGCCAGATCTTGTTGCAGATTTGTGTTAGTAGCTCTATCACTGATTTCCCACCATTCTTGATAAGTTCAGCTGGGATATTGTCTACTCCAGCTGCATTCCCATTCTTCAGTGCTCTTATTGCTGATTCCATCTCTTCTTTGAGAATGGAGAAGTCATCATTTGTGGAGTTTGGAACTTGAAGCACCGCTAGGTCTTCTGTGGAAGGATGGTTGTAGAGTTCTTTACAATACTCAGTCCATCGTTCTGCAATGTCACTTTTTGTTTCTGAGAGGCAGTTTCCATTTTAATCTTGAATGGTACTAACTCTTGGTTGCTTCTTTCTTGTGAGGTCTTTCACAATTTGGAATGACTTTTTACTGTTATCCTTTATCAGACTGCACTCTATTTCTGTGCACTTTTGTGCAATCCAATCTTCTTTTGCCTTCAGGTGTTCTTTCTGAAATTCTTGTGTATTTCTCGATACTCCAATGCATCTGTTGAGTGTCTGGTGTTCTTGAGGTCTCTTCAGGCATCACACATTCATAATCTCTTCTCTAACCCAGGGTGTTTTCTTTTTACGATGGAGACCAATGATTTCCTTGGCAACTGTTGTCATGACTGTGTTGAAAGTGATTGTCATCACTTTAACATCAACATCCATCACAAGAAGTGGAGCAAATTTTCATCCAATTGTGGCTTGGAATGACTTCCAGATGTTAGGGTCCTTTAGTTGTTCAAGGTTGAATTTGAGTCTGATTTTCTTTGGCTTGTTAATTTTCTTCAACCTCACTCGGAAGTTCGTAATGATGAGGTTGTGATCACTCCCAACATCAACACCTGGGAAAGTTCTTGTTTTTGCTCTATTGATGCCAGATCGGTATCGGTTTTGAGCCAGTATGTAGTCGATCTGGTTAAGATGGGTTCCATTTGGTGCATGCCATGTCCAGATTCGTCAAGTTTTATGTTCGCCCAGGGTGTTGGCTAGTACCAAGTTGTTGTAGCTTGCGAACTCGAGCAACCGCCTCCATCTTTCATTTGTAAGCTCATTACAAGAATGTCCACAATGATCATCAGTCTTTTAGAGCATCTTTGCCAACTTTGGCATTCCAATCTCCTTTGATAATGAGGATGTCTTTTTTACTTACCATGTTTATTACAGCCTGGATTTTGCTGTAGACCTCCTATATTTCTTCTTGATCATGATCAGTAGTTGGAGCATAGACTTGGATAATGGTGATGTTATAGTGGGATGCTTTCAGACGAACGGAGATTATTCTGCTAGATCTGTTCAGGGACTATTATTTTCTGAAACACATTTTTCTCTTGTCCGGTGTGTGCTCGAATTCGACTGCCTGGGCCATCGGTACTCTGAAACATGCCATGGTTGGAAGACGGGAACCTTCAATATTACCGATCTTTAGATCGCAAATAGGATTTTTTCATTCAAAGAACATCAATAGGTCCGGATAGGAGAGTTTTTTTATACCGGGGTCCTTTCTACGGGAATGCGTCCGTTTGATCACTACACTCGTGCAACAGGTATCACGTAATACTATGCATTCCAGACCGTTCACGAAACCTCTCACGACTGGTTCTCGCGCGTCGTGAAAAAGACACTTGCCAAGTGAAAGAATACAAAGTTCTATATGCACAAAAATATCAGATATACCTTTACTCTGTATGGATGCGGGTACCTTATGTATAAGTCTCTATTTTAAGGACACTTTGCTTAAACATGATCCTATTCCTTACACAAGTAACATTTTTTTTGTATACCCTGAGGACCTGTATCCCTAACGGACCTATTTGTCTCAGCTGATTTCATTCGCTCTCTATGCATTTGTCTCGTAGACTGGTTTCCAGACTTCAAATCTTTTGAAACCACATTCTGGGTTCTCCCATGTATCTCGGCAAAGAAATCGGCCTGCGTAGCCATATCATGTACGTTTGAGAAGACATTCTCTTTCAGAAACTTACTTCGTTCAGACCAGCTGTGTTCAATAATTGATTTTTAAAAAAAGCTGAAAATAGTTCGCTATTCTAACGATGAACTGACCAAAGGTTTCTCCCTTCTCGGGCTTTCTATGCCTGAACTTATCACGGAAACCACGTCAGTGAGATCGTACCTTTTTATAAGTGCTTCCTGCAGGATGTCGTAATTGAAAAATTTGTCTCTGGGTATTTGCGAGTACACATCCAGTGCTTTATCTTTCAATAAAGCACTGAGATGTAGTGACCAGTCATTTCCACTGCAATTCTGATCATCTGCATACCGCTCAAACCAATGAAGATACCTAACCATCTTATCTGTTTCATCGGCAAACGAGGATAATTTAGGACGCTCTAATTTGCTAGAGGCTTAATCGTGTTCTCCCTTTCTATCTGTTGCTAACTTTACCTTACGTTCAATATCTCGTTGCCTTAATCTTTATTCTATCTCCAAAGCGTCTAACCTTGCCCGTTGTTCCATTTCTAACTTTCTAACTTCTCTTTCGTTAAGCAATTCAGATTTGTTACCTCTCTGCTTCCCATTCCCATTCTATCTTTTCCTGTTTTACTAGTTCTATCTTACCCTTTTCTAATTCTATCAGCTCCTTCATGGTTTCCATTTCTATCTCCAATGTCTCTTGTTCGTTTTTCTGCTCCTTTAACCTTCCGTGAGGGACCGGGCTTGTTCTTCCTGAATAAATGTCCATAAACTTTCTACCTCAATTCCAAGTACATTGCCTAAGGCGTCCAAGTCCTTAAGGAATGACATGACTATTAGTAATATAACAAATATAATTTTTCATAACAGACTAATCTTATCTTCCTGATAAAGAACCAATGCTTTGAATATATTTATACTTGTTGACCCACATACCTAGAAAAAAACTAAACAAAATAAACACCTACTTGCAAATTTATCTTGTCAAGATTGTCACACTGGAATAATAGCATTAAGTGTAGATGTTCACAAACAAGATGATGGCGATTTACTTAACCCACTTCTGAAACCATTGATGCAGCGTAGAAACCGAGTGGGTTTTGGAGTAAATGAACAACACAAACACAATGTGCGAAAGACGGAAATTTATGAAGTGAATTAATAACGAAACATATACGGTGTATAAATACAATGATCCTCACACGTTCTGAACATACTATTGACACAATCACTCTCCACATACATTCACACATTGAAAATACACCATAAAAATGAATTCCGTATTTAATACAAATTTAAGAAACCTCATGAACTGAATATACTTTTTCAAATAACAGTATGCAATGTAAGAGAGATTAACATAATCTCACGTATGGACTACGATTAAGATTTAAGTAATATCAAGGTATTAAAATGTGTTTCAAATACTGTTATGCACTGTAAGTGAGATTCACATATCCCCTGGAATACAACTGAGATTCAAAATAATATCATGTAAATGAAAATGAACCCTAATTGAAACAACAGTTGGAATAAACATATGCTTCTTGACACTTGTACAGGCGTACAATTCATAAACTGACGAACAGCACAGTTTCATCTAGTCCTTGGGGTTGGCCCACGCTTGCATCGGCCGATTGCACGTTTCAGGGATCTACCACAATATACAGTCATACGTATACACACGTACAGACAAGTACAGCACACTTGAATTAGCTACATCTACATTCGTGGCTCCACTACATGTACAGACATACGTACATAAATACATACGTATTGACAGCACGCAGCACTAAATTCTCTGGAAACTCCAGGCAGCTCCAAAAAGCTCTAGTCAGTTATAGCCAGCTCTAGTCAGCTACAACTGGTCATTGTAATTGGTTCTGAAAAACCGATACATATATACTCATACAGTAAGCTGTAATAGGATCCTTAGCGTACCACCCTTAGAGCACACCTCTCCGCTGCTCTGTACTCGACACTGGCTATCCATTCGATCCAGAATCAAACACCAAATGTGTTCTCTGTGCTACGTTTCACTGACAGACTTCAATCCATCAAACGTTTCTGGCCTCACCGATGTGCACACACTCCAATTTCACAGTGTTTCATATCTGTGTTGTAATAAATGCATCATCACACGATATGCCATTACTAACTGAATAAGCTTCGAATATCAAATGAAATATAAATTAAACAAATTACCCATATGGCTGAAGAACACAATGGAGTGCGTACACTCCTTGACAGGAGCCAAAACGACTAGTGTGTCTGTTATAAATTGATCTTATTTAAATCTGTATGAGAGTGAGTAATAGTCAGGATAAAACATGGTTCTGTACATGGTCTCTTCATTATATGCTCTCAGCCGCTCCCAAGTCTCATAGATCATCACCCGGTGTTTCGCCATTTGTTCACCGATGACACCCAAATATACATATCTAGCCGCCCAACTGAAGTTGATGCTACTATCCGTGGAGTAGAGAGGTTAATGTCTGATGTGAAATCATGGATCACATGCAACCAGCTGCAGATTAACGATGATAAAACTTAGGCCATTCAGATCAGATCACAAAGATTTTCACATTCACATCCTTTACCTCAAACAATACATATCAGCAACAACAAACTTACATTTACAGTCAATACGAAACTTAGGTGTTACTCAGACAGTAGTCTCACATTACATCAACATGTCATTATGAACATATGCAAGGCTGCATATATTGAGCTGAGACGCATCAGCTCCATTCGCAAATACCTTTCATTTGATGCCACTAACACACTTGTGCTCATTAGTGCGTTTAAGACTATCTTGTTTGTTTCAAAATGTTCAAATCACAGCTTCTATGATCATCCTTAGAGTATCACCCTCCAGCACACAGCTCTGCTTCTCTGTACTCGACACTGGCTATCCATTTGGTCCATAATCAAACACCAAAACAAATTTGTTCTCTGCGCTACATTAGTCTTGCGGACGCCAGTCCAACATACCAACCTGGCCTCACTGATGTGTACACACCAGCAAGATACTTATACTCCTCTTCTGACAATGGTTTACTCAATATTACCACTATGAAAACGATGTCATATGGACAATATTATGTTGCATACAAGGGCCGCGCAACGTGAAACGAATTGCCTTTTGAAATTACACAAAGACAAGATGATCCGTTTCAAGAGTGCTCTTACCACTCAACCTGTTCGATCACAAGAACAAACTTAATGTTTCCTACCATACATGTTTTCTAATTTTATGGTGTTTGTTTTGCTGTTTGTTTATGTTTTGTAGTTATATCATTATATATGTTGAAAACCGCTTATAGCTTCTAAAGATTAGGCGTTTTACAAAGTCCTCATTATTATTGTTATTATTAGTAGTAGCAGTAGTAGTAGTTGTTGTTGTAGTAGTAGTAGTATTTGATTAATAATCAAAACAAATAAATCTTTATTTTTCTTTATTAGGGCAGATGTTTTCTAATTTAATTTGCAATGTTTAAAGTTTGCTTATGTCTTATATGCTATGAGGACGTGACCATGCTCACAATAATATGCATTACCTAGCTGAACGATTCATTTTTAATATTCAAACAATATGTTTATCTCATTCCTTTCTCTCAATAAAACTCAAGTAAATTGGAAAGGAAATATTCCCAATGAAATGCCGAATCTGCCAGTGATACATATAATAACAGCCATTATAATTATGAGAAAAGTGTATCTCGTAAATATTTTGAATATTCGAGAATGAAATTGTCTACAGGTAGTACATTTGTAAAAATTATAATTGTGAACTTGTTTCAAGTTGAAGACTCTATATTCGTCTCTATCGAAAACTTGTTAATTTGTGCTGTAATATTTTAGCAGAATCAGTTTATTATTATTGTATTTACTATTTCATTTGTCTTAAATTAATATTATCTTCAAAAGTTTTAATGAAAAAACATATGTATGTATGTAGGTAAATACAAAGAACCATTTACTGAACACATGTTCTTGCATCGAGAGGACAGAATTCCGAAATGTGATAAACATGTCGAAACAAATAGCTGAATAGAGATTTAATATTAGTATGAATACTTTATCCATGCAACTGTTCACTTTGATTACCATCTTTTCGCAGTACATTTCATCATGCATGATCGTATAAAGATAAAATCAGACATTTGATGAAGCTGCGAGTACCAGTCACGTCAGATTTGTATTGTAATGGCTATACCATTTAGGTATGATTTGAATTTAGTTATTTCAGTTGCCACATACAAATGTCATTTTCCAGAAATATAAAATGATTGTAGCTAGGATGCACTCTGCCTATGCTACATTTATATATTAGCTATAGTAAGATGAGTGAAACAATATTCTTTCTAAAAAACATACTCTCATATCTCTCTCTCTCTCTCTCTCTCTCTCTCTCTTTATATATATATATATATATATATATATATATATATATATATATATATATATATATATATATATATATATATATGCAGCAGAGATAGTGTATCCTACATATCTAATTGGCTTCGAGTTCAAGCAAATAATTATAATTGCTCTGTTTATCAAATTAATGCTCAACAATTTTAGGGCTCTATTTATTCATGAAGATTTTCTTGAAACCGAAAAAAAGTGTCAAAACCAACCAATGCTTGTTACTAAAGAAGGGCTGGAAAGATCGATGCAGGGGATGTATGCAACATTTTTCTAACCAACTACCCACATCTGTTTCCGAGCACTACTATATACAAAAAAAGTGCGATTTAACTGTGCTAGCTACATGTTTGTTGAACCATGCGGACAAGGAGAAGCAAGACGGGTAAAAGTAAAACATTCTCGTGTAGCATTTACGTACGATCTGTATAGCCGCCTTGCTAATCGAGCCCACTCACGTAGGGCAGGCGCTATACCACGGACAAGGACAATCGAGTGTGAAGAGAGAGATATACGGGCCCTCTCTCTCCTTTACTTAATTGCCAGTGATCTAGCTAGGCTACAAACGATACAGGACAATCGAGAAGGGATAGAGAGCGAGGCAGGCAGGCAGGCTGGTATGGCTAGGGTCCTAGGCGGCTAGGGCCCCGCAATGAAACCGAAACACAGACGCGTATTTGTTGTTGTGGTTTTGTTAGTTGTTATGAATTCAATCATATGATATAACAATAATGGTAGGAGAATCGTTCACAACTAGACTAGTTCGAGAGCAACTAGAGGCAATAAAGAGATTTATCCCTGTGAGAGGTTCTGTCAGACAAAAACTTCAACAGCGTCAGGACGCTCAGTTACTCAAACCTGTTACTACAGCTACTGAGAAGGCTACCACATCTACTGAGAAAGCTTTATTGGGAGATATTACTGATGAACAGCGAGGATAAAAGCTCTTCCTCCAGTACTTGAAAAACTAGCAAAATGATCCAAGTAAATGATAAAATATCTAAAACCTCCTCCAGCTAATGTAATCGCCGTACGACCTGAACCCAAACAAGAAGGTGATATTATTGAATCTCAGGAGGAAACTGTTAGTGAAAGAGTTTATTTAAATGACAAATTTCTTCCGGGTAAATTTGACGAAATCAGAAACATAAAATTTGGTTCAGTTAGAGAGATGGTTGAACTTTTCGTTAGAAGTTTCTCTCGTAAAAGTAATTTTTTACAGCCTGATTATGTCGCTGTGAATAAATAATAATATATGGCGAAATGAATTATATTCTGCAATGACCGGTGTAGCTAAAGTATCGAATAAAGATGAATCATATCCTGATTTAATAGGTGAAATAGAAAACGTTGAATCGTAAACAATGAAGCAATCAACTCCTGAATTTCTCCGGTTACCAGAAAAATCAAATCTTTTAGATATATACAAAAATCTTCATCACAAGGTGCAACTAGTGAAAAAATCACACCTAGATTTTCTCATTCTGGAACTATCTGCAACTATCTACAACATTCTGGAACTATCTGGAATTATCATATTGAAGCTAATACGCCATATGACCCAAATCTCCGAGTTGGTTTCGTCAATAATGGTATTATGGCATTATTTAGTAGCGCTTCATAAATGATTGATAATGGAGAGACTGAATATATTCAAAAAGATGTTGATATCGCTCAAACAATAGTGGTGTTAGCGAGATATACAGATGATTATACAAGATCGCCAGGACCCTCTATGATGTTCGCTAAGGATATTAATAATAACGCTGAACATATTCAATAAACTAGGGTAAAGGCAACACGGGATGCTGCGGCTGATCCAGCAGCGGCCTGATACAAGAGGCCAGGTGCTGCTTTTGATGTCATAGATATTAATCCTAATTACAGCCTGGGAGTTGCAACGCGTACATTAATGTTGAAGGGATCGCGTAAACTATTTTCCTGCTGATCTTTCTGCTGGTAAAGTAAATGTAGGTGGTAAATCATTGTTGTCATGGTTTACAGCATCAACAGCTAGTCTGCAGAGTAAAATTATTGGAGATTTTTCATGGTATGTTACATCAATAAGGAACTTTCTGCACCTCGACACATATGTATTGCGTTTTAGGATTATACGCGATTAAACTCTCAAAAGCGCAGCCATATGATATCTGAACAATTGGTGTTAACCAAATCTCGTTAGGAATAAACGGTCAAGAGGAACCATCAGTGAATATTTTACTTAATTACGACCAAATTCAAATAGCGCGCGCATATCATTGTTTGGGGGTATTTATGTCACGTGATCAAAATATTGATTCCGGTCTGGAAATATTACAATTAGATTTTAGAAACCTATATCCGATGTATTACTTTTCTTGGAACATCTTGATTTAACCAGACAGTCCGTCGTTGAAGTATACTTCAAGGCACGTGTAACCCTCCTCCTGCTGATTTACCAGGTCCACCCTTCGTACGCGGTTCTTACAAAGCAATTGTCGTCAATCTCAGTGACACATCAATGCTACTCGAAGGTGTTGGTGGACGAATGAGTGTAGTTGATGCGCTAATAGAAAGCATGTAGTGGTCCAAAAACATAAGACAATTAGATAAATCTCGTATTAAATAAAATATCATATAGTCATGTTAGTGTTACTCTGACTCCTGGTCAGATTAAAACATTGCAATCGGATTCAGCTAAAAAATTTGGAACTACGATATCGTTAAAACACAATCAAATGTCTGGTGGTCAGAATAAACTGACAACTCGTCAGATTAAGCATTTCATTGATGCTAGCAAAGATACAAAAAGTCGTTCAGGTTACTCTCTCTGCGGCCGCGATCAAAGGCATGATAAAATCAGGTGGTATATTTCCAATTCTCCCTGCGTTATTAGCGCTAATTACCGCCTCCTCAGCGGTCGCGAAATCTGCAGCGTTAGAAGCTGTTGGTACCGCCGCTGAGATGGCACGAAAGAAGGCGACTGGGCGCGAATACAAAAAAGAGACGATCCGTCAAGAGAAAGGGTCTAAGACTACCAGGATCTCCGTATTCATCGTAAAGCAGAAACGGCCTGAGACTACCAGGGGCAGTATACTAGTACCGTTATCAAATTTTGTTTTACTCGATGCTTCTAAAAAATTAAGAATAAAGGTCTTCAGAGGTGTTTTTAGGCGAGATCAATTACCACAACAACCAAACCGGTATCATTAATCTCGATAACAGCACCGGACCTGGAACTCACTGGGTTGCATACGCGATTGATCCACGTGGAATTGTTTGGTTTGATTCATGGTTTAGCGCCACCTAAATAATGTATGCGTTATATACATCAATTAAAAATTCCGATCTGGTACTTCACGCTACCAACACAAAAAATGACAGACCCACCAATATGCGGCCAGTAAGTATTAAATGTACTTAGCTCTATATCATCATCAACTAAACCACCCCGTAAAACCGTACACGAACATACAAGTAATCGCTTTTTAGAGAGATCTTAAAATATAATGGTTGATATTTGGGGAAGATCTCTCTCAAGCCTGAAAAAGTCACCGGGAAAATATCTAGAACCAAATATATAAAACAAATAATCGAAGATGAATATCCTAGATATTAAACTTCCCAAGTGTGGATCCAAACGAAAGAGTCGTATTTCAAGACCGACAAGAGAAATTGAAAACGAGTAATGTTTCCTTGAATGATATTCTTGTTAAAATAAATGGAGTAACCGAAAATTTCCTAGCGATGTTTGATTCCACCGGTAAGATTAAACCAGGAGTTCTTTTTCCAACTGTGATAGATAGTATTAGCAATCGAATAAAAATATCCGGTGACACAATGACAGGTACCCTCGACATGAACTCAAATAAAATAACCACACTTAGTGATCCAACATTAGACACTGATGATGTGACAAATAAATGTGTAGATGTGTTAGACAATAAACTAACGACGCTATATGGTGATCATAAACCACAGATGATAAACTAACAACACTGCGAGCTGAGTACGATGTTCGCGTTTGGCAATCTTTGTAGTAAGTTTAGAAAAATTGATGAGACCACAGATAATTTCTTTGGAAATCCACCAGTGATCTCATGAAACTTTCTGATATTAAAACAACTATTGATACGATTAAACAAACACAGGAAAATATCATTCCTGCTATAGAGACCCGGCTTGATAAAATTAACATAACTCATAAAAGAAATATTAATACCTTGCACTCAACATTTCAAGGATCTATCGACTGGACACCTCAAAAAGATATTATTAATATTACCGCTGAAGTCAAAGGTATCTATAGATTGACCCTACTTTGACGAATATTGTTTCATGTGTCGTCGGATACATCTACGGGAATTTATACTGCAAGTGAAATAATATATAATGGCACCATGGGAACATTTACAATAATCTGTCAGTGGTAATTTAACTCGGGCATCAATGCCATACTAAGTAAAATTTGTAATTGATTTAAGTAAATAGTATAATGAATGACAAACAATATCGATATGATCAAGCCCGTGAGTCTCAAACTAAACTAATAAATATTATTGAAGAATACACAGCAAAGATAAATAAAAATACCGCAGGCGAATTGCCAACGTCGACATAATCGTGTATTCGGTTTTAAGTGCAATTGATATATTAAAAAATGTTTCTCGGGTGTTTGCTGCTGAAAAATACTGCTGTGATAATGTGTGGCGATCATGCTCAACCACCACCATTTGTTGGTTTATCTCCGTATGATTGGTTGAAGGATTTTGTAGATTATTATGAAGAAAATAATACTGATCATAGATTACTTGATCCAGAATTAAGTGAGTTCAATACATTACGCAGATTAAAGGTAAAGATCCTCGCCAGTTTACCGCAGACAGAAAGGATAATAGTCGTGGTCATACCAGAGATAATGTGATGTTGACCTGTCTTGAGTGTAAAAGACGCAGAGGTGCTAGTTAAGACCACGCGGCGGAAATTGAGTATCCTCGGGTATCACTTGTAATTGTTCCCGTATAAATCCACGCTGATGAGCAGTTGAATATAATCTATTGATTGCTGGTCTACACGTGGATCTTGTTATGTTAGATATTGTATGCGACATGACACTCCAAGTAGGATCAGTAGCTCCTTTTCTACCACCTTCAAGCTCTCCTGGTTTATATAAATATCTCACAGTGATATTGCCGAGAATTCGCTGCTCAAAAAAAACATTTTGTGGTTTTTGAACGAGTATATACTTCTTTTTGATCGCGATAGCATGTTTCATATTGATTGTTTTAGTAATTTCATTAAATAGAGCGGCAATTACACCAGGAAATCTCTTGACCCATTTACGAGATCGTTTATCTTCGATGAACTCCTTTTCGTTATTGATATCCAAATAACGGATCAAAATGAGTCCGATTAAATAGTTCAACAATTGCCTGATCGCGGTGTATTGCAGTATGTCCTCGTCGTAACGTGGTATTATGATGCTTCATTGTTGATAACACTACACCCTGAAATTCCTTGTTGGGATCAACCTGGAATAGATTTAGCCATTGCAATGAACCTCGTAGATAAATCCTTTAAAATGTAAAAGCTACTTCAGTTGATGACTTCGTTGTTAATGGTTCGGCTTCTTTGTATCTACGGGGCGAGGATTATTTAACAAATATAAAATAACAGAATTTGATCTACCGAATTTCAAGTTTCCCGCCGGCGGCGGCAATTAGGAAAATCCATCAGTGATATCATAGATGAGCATTTTCCGTTGATATTCACCGCATGAAAAAATATATCACAACCACAGGCAACTACCCTCAAACATAAAAATGAACATAATAATGACCCAGACGGTTGTGGACGGCATATAGCTCCTACTAATGTCAATATATCATCGGTGATTGCAGTATATCTAGTATATGATGTTATTGAACGAAGTTACCAAATAAATCTCGAACATACAAATCAAGCCCAGAAAGGATACATTTTATATTCGTTTACACCACTGGTTCCACCTGGATTTTTAATCATTGTGGAACCTGTTAATGATATGTATATGCGATGTCATAATGACTCATTAACGAGAATCAATTTGAAACTCACTGACCAATCCAATAATCTGATTGATTTACGGGGAGAGATTTTACAAATTAGTCTGTATGTGAAGTCTTAAGACTTTTACGTAAAACGATTTTCATCTTAAAGATTTCCACAGTGAATTTATCACCGAAAAGATTGTTACCTAAAGGATTTCCACAGTGATTTTATCACCAAAACGATTTTAGTCATAAGATTTCCCAGCATAAGATTTCCGTCTTAAGATTTCAGTGGGTTTTTTTTACTTCCGTGTTGCGCGGTGCAAAACAAAATTAACAAACACTGATCTTCTTCGGTGTTGTATTTAGCTTTCAGAAAGTGTTTCTATTTTAATTTTTGAAGAAGCTGTTTTAACTGTCTTAACTTTGGAATTTATTACTTTTTTAAGTTCATATTGTTGTGATAAATCGCTTCTTTTATTCTCTATTCTACTGGTATGAATTTATCGATTTCGCTGTTATTCGCTAATGACGCGTTAACCGCCTGTTGTAGTTCCTTGATAAAGGAATTCTGAGACGGTAATTCATATCTGTTACCGCAGGCTATGTCTTCTAAAAACTGAAAATCAGAAAGGATTTTATCACAATCTAATTTATCTGATATTGTACTCCCTCATATTTCAAATCTATAATAGCAGAATTTATATCATTGATATTTTCATATTTCATTATATGATACATATATCTTTAATATAATAAATATATCTAATAAGTAAATATAAATATAGCCACAACATAATCAGTAGTAAATGACAGTACACCGCATTTGTTTCAACGACACGTTAGACGCAACTTGTTTATGTTATATGTCTAGGTGGAATGGATTTGTGTGAGAACCGTAAATAGTTAGGGGACATACATTAAAACAAAGTCTTTATATCGAAGTTACAAGAGTATACTTTATTATTTAAATACCCAGCAAGTGTAATAAAAAAGTACTGTTTATGCATTAATGAAAGCAATTTAATCGGTGGGAGTGAAGTTGAGAAGGCGACACATTGTGTTTAAATATGTTATACGCTGATTAATGTAAGCTTTACGTCAAAATCAGGAACAGTTTAGAAAGTTATGTAGAAGATTAAAATGGTTTGATTAGAATGAAACTATTGATTTATTGTGTTTGTCCTAACCAAAACTGATAACAATAAAAATGTGTAAGTTGTGAATGTAATATACTTACATGAAAGTGTCACCACATACCTATGTAATGGCTATATCTACGACTTGCAATCTTCAAATCGTTTATGTTTGAAATATTATTGTCACCTTTACCTGAAAAACACATTACCTTTAGGGAACCGTGATTAAATATTCACAATATAGATAATTTAATGTTTGTGTTGTTTTCTTACAGCTTGGTCTGGGAGTGTTTCAGTGATGTATCTGACTGAAGTTTTTATATTAAGAAGAGAAGGCACTGTTTAAATTGTTCAAATACTAATTACAAAAATTCTTATTTTACCTTTTGTTCAAGCACATTCCTTGATTTGGTTCTGTTTCATTTACTTATACTCTTGCTTCCGATACTCGTGTATCTAGTTAGTTCTTTCTTGCTTGGTTGTTTCGATTATGATCATATACCTGGAGCAGATAGTTGCTTACTGCACACGGTATTGATATAGTCTATACTCATTCAATCATAATTGATATCATACTCTCTGTGAGCATTTGGTTTGCTATTACTACAAGGTATTATCCTACCGTGAGCATGGCCATGTTTGAACCAGTTGGTTAATATTTTGTTCAATTTCAAATAAAACGAAGAACTTATCGCATCCAGTGCTAACTCATTGAACTGGTGTTTAGCTCTAAAGTGTAACGAACAAGATAACTATTCACTTGTAATCAATACACAACAGTTTAAGTGGTAAAAGTAATGTAATAAAACTAATGCAAACGTCAATATTTACATTCACAGAGCTTTCCATTAACATAAAATATTTAACGACATTTTAAAGTAAAGTATTTGTTGCGTATAATGAGTGTAATTTCATATACATATCTGTATTAACGGTTCCACATGAGATTGTAGATTCACATGTGTTCATATTTGTTTCTAGTTTCCTGCATGTCATGTCCAAGAAAAGCTCCGATTCTGGTTATCTCGTGCTCTATCAGTTGTATAACAATCAACAGCTTAGGTCAATTAGTTAGTATTTACTTTAATTTTGTAATTGTTGTTGTAGGTTGTAGCTAACGTATTAGCCTACTGCACACAATATTGATATAATCTATACTCATTCAATCATAATTGATATCATACTCTCTGTGAGCATTTGGTTTGCTATTACTACAATTCTGTCTCTGTTTAAAAATGTTTACGTTTTCATGCTTTCATCAATAATTTTGTTAGCTTTAGGGTTAGCTATCTTTTTAACTTCATATTCAATAGCAGTTCAGCTGTGTTAAACTTATCTAGTAACACTTTGGATTTATTTAGAATCAGTTTTACTACTTGTTCTTAGTATATGACAATGAACGGTCAAAAATCGCTAAATTTTTTCAATGGTGAATGTGTCATTCTGGTATAAATTGTCAGTACCATTACGAACGTGACAAGTCACTCTAATGTATTTGACTGTGAATTGTGTCTTTTCTAACTGTGCTTGCTTTATTGTTAAAGGGTTACTTGAGGCCTTCGTGGTTATACAGCTGTAACATTTTCCTACCAATGTTATTTACATTACACAGATAACAAACGCTAGATGAATTTCATTCATATATATTTTCTGTTCATATATATCTCTTATTGTTTCGTGTCCATTGTATTTAACTACGTAACATAAAAACGCAAACATCAATAAGGATTATAAAACCAAGTATATAGTTTGTGTTTAGTCATCTAGAACACAAATTAAAAATTGAAAAACAGCATGTTATGTTAATTAAATCCCACATAATCCTAGAAGCTTTGTCTCAAGTCCTAATGTAAGACTTTTGAACTGAATTAAAGTGAGACTCAAATTAAATTTTAAACTTGATAGTATGTATATGCCACTTGTCTCAAACGTGATAATGTGCCAATGTTCTGTAGCGTAATAGTGTGCTAACAGTCTTTGAATGTAATTGCGTGCATGTCTAATGAGATTCAAAATTCATCCACTAATCCAAAATATATTTTATTTCTTTGATCCACACCTTCAGCTTATCACAACAGTTCTTGCAGTTATTGAACAAATATTTGCTAACAGCCTTTAAATGCATCAGAAACATATAATACTAAATTTCCTTTCTTCGCTTAAATATAACTTTGTAAAATGTTCTAGTACAATAATAGCATTGAACACTTTTGCAGTTCCAGTACATAAATTGAAACAAATCTAGCCAAATCAGAAACGGAACATAACAATAAGAATGAGAAAAAGCTGAGCAAAATTTTCAAGTAAATAACATAATATCAAAATAAATATGACGACAAAATAATTGAAATAAGATTAGGTCGGTGTCCATTATAACACATTCAAAGTTGATACGACGTTTAAGAATTCCTAAGTAGTAAACACATGTAAACTCAGATTAAAATAAACATGTTTAACCCATTTAAACTTATCTAAACATTTGCTTCACAATAATAGCAAAATATTAGCTATGTATTGTGTTGTATTAAACAATAAATGGTACAGACCAGGTATACTAGAAACGTGATTTTTGACAAGTACAAACTTCAGATTACATAACATACAAATCTTCACGAAATGCAACGCAAGCAAATACATACAAATTAAATATATGTAACAGCATGATGATTATTAGTCTGTACATGACACACCTCAGAAATGCATTGCAACTGCTATAATCATTGTTAAAAAAGTCATTTGTGGAATTTGTTTTTGGTGAATATAAGGAAATTTCAATAATATGCATTGGTCTAAGTTTTAATGTTATTGATTTGGTCCAAACAATCGTATAGAGCTTTGTTTTTCAAACGTTTTAAAACTTTATATGACTCATTAGGTACTTGCATTGTTCCCTGTCTAATGAATTATAGCAATGTAGAATTTAGATCGTTATAAATAATATGTGTTACGAGTTCATTCTCTTAAAATGGTAATAAAATAAAAATATAAAGTCAATCAGTTCATGCAGAAATGATCACAACTTTGGACAAAGTCATATGCTGTAAACAATGCTACAATACAAAAACATGTAATGAAATATAAACATTAAAACTAACAAACAAATAAGTTATATATATATATATATATATATATATATATATATATATATATATATATATATATATATATATATATATATATATATATATATATATATTGAGGAATATTAATATCTGGTTACATTTCAAGCTTTCAGTAGCTTTACTTTCTTCATTGTCATGCTCTGCAGCCATTCCGTTGCTGCGTCATTCATGGTACAGCATAATAACGTTTCAACGTCAAAAACGCATCCAGGACTAAATTAAATATCTTTTAACGCATTGTGTTGCCTCAGTTTGAACTGAACTTAATTTTGATTTAGCCAGCTGTTATTGATGTAGAATAGGCAAATGGCGACTTGACTTTATGTCCATTTGCAATACTTTTTTGCGAGATCAGGGGTAGTAACAGTGGCATGGTGTGTCCTTTCTGCATATCAGTTGAAATGACTGAGTAGAGAAAACCTGTTTGTTAGTTGATTGTGTATTACTGCCATTGGAGAAGAGGGTAAGAGCGTGACAGCTGAGTAGAGAAACATTGCTTCCTGATGGAACACATTACTTGGGTCTCAACGGTATCAATACGGGTGGTCACAAAATTCCATATAAACCGCTAGTCTCACAAAGAGTCAAGAACAATTATAAAAATTTTGAGTTTAACACTATTCATTAAAAGGTAACGTGATCTTTATCAAACTCATTACAATTCAATAGGACCAGATGATATTCATTATCATCGTTCCAAAACCTTATAACATTCGTTCTAAATAATCAACTTAACGTTTCCAATCCAATTTGGACAACTTGCAATTCCAGCAATTCTGAAAATGTCTACTTATTTAAGGTATTTTTTTGTGATTCTCAGAAAACCATGTTTTCGAGCTGTTACAAAATCATGCAAAAATGCTCGAGTTTCTAGCCTGCAATAACAGGTCTACAGCCTTTCCAAATCTTTTTGTGGCACTTAGAATTTACCTTACCATCCCAGTTACAGTTGCATCTGGCAAAAGATCCTTTTCTAAGCTCAGACTTATTAAAACTTACCTAAGGTCTACAATGAGTCAAGAACGCCTAAATAGTTTGAGTATTATGTCAATAGAGTGTGATGTGGCCAGAGAATTGAGCTTTGAGGAAATCCTAAAAGACTTTGCAATGAAAAAAGCAAGAAAAATTAGCTTTTGAAAGCTTAATGTATTAAGGATACTAGTTGCTGTGCTTTTCTTAAGTGATAAGTTCCATATTTCCATATATTGAGTTGAATATAAATGTATAAGGTTCCCAGTGACTAGAACATATTAATTAATAAATCAAATAAAGACAATATAGTATCTTTGTATTTGTTTAGACAGTTTAATTTAGGTTCATAATTTGCAGATTGACATGCTGTCTCCTAGACTGGGCCTGGTGAATCACCTGTCTTGCACTTCTGCTTGCCAAGTGCAGTGGGTTGCAAAAGTGTTGGATCCCTCAACATTTTTTCAATGATTCCTATAGAAAACAGCTCTCACTGTATCAAGTGTAACTTCATCACCATCTGTTTAGCCATATAAATTGTAGTGCTGTTTAATGATTCAAGACTTCGGTGGTCAGAATATTATATAAGGCATAACTGAAAAATACCACTATGCTATATTTTGCATTTGGATCACAAATTGCAAAAGTGTTCATCCCCCAGCTACTATTGGAATAGCAATAGAGGGGTGGGGATGAATAACAGATAACAGACCTTTATTCTTCACTTGAAATACTCAGTGAAATTTGTTTTACTCCAATTGAATAAAGTGTAAATAACAAATAACTTTTGCAATTTTATGACCCCTATGGAAAATGAAGCAGAGTCGTGCATTTAATCGTACCTAAAATAATATACAATAAACTTATTAAATAGAACCACAATTTAAAAGAACAAATGGGATGAGTTGAAGTTAATTACGCATGGTGGAGTGAGAGCTGGATTCTATTGGAGTCAATGGAAAAATATTGAGGAGGCAAATACTTTTTCAACCCACTGAATATCTATACTGCTATTATCTATAGTATTATTATCATAACTTCATAAATGGGGGGCCCAGCCATCATGTTTCCAATGAGGCCCCACACTTCCTAGAGTAGGCCCTGTCATGCATATACAATATCAAACAAGGTCGTGTTTGAGTAGATGGAACGTCGTCGGCATATGAAATAGACCCAACGTTACGAGATCTGAAACTGTTTGAATAAACCGCTGCTGATTACATAGTAACAAGATGATTTTAAGCCTTGCCTGGACATTCAGACGGTTTTTTGATCTAATTATGCCGCTAACTCAATTTTGTGCTAATCAGAACGCAACTCTTCATCCGACACCCAATCGAGTTCTTTTATATTGGATGTATGTAGAAACGCTCCCGTCAGACTACCTTTTTGTTCAGTAAATAGAACCACAAACTTATCTTTTAGAGAGAACTAGACTCTTCTAATATTTTCTAAAACTTTTGATATATGATATTATTTTCGCAATTTGTATTGATGGTCTTAAGCTGTAGAGAATATTTGTGTCATAAATTGTGTATTTAATTTAACTCGGTTGGAAACATTAATTATTTAGGTTCTATAAATAGATGTTTACGTACATGTTGACAATTAGTAATAAGAATCATAATAATATCACATAAATATCCCTATGACGTATTTTTCATTAACTGATGGGATTTGGAAGTTTCAAGAAGAATTATGCTGATTCCCATTGGTTGCGCCATGTCATGTACATATTCCTAGTTAGTTGTAAGTCAATAGTATATGTTGGCTCATGGGATACATTGCTAACTGCCGGTGCAAGATACATTCAGTTTAGTTACTATTTATAGAATCATTCACACGTTTTGTATTCCTGATTAAGTCTGCCGACATATGTTATGTTGTACTATACAGTTTTGGAGAAGAAAAACATTTGTTTGAAATGATCTGTGACGATGTATCATCTTGGTATTTGGACAATAATGTGTTTTTAAAACTGTTATTAAAATTCGGGACAACGTCATCTTCACAACGTCGCGGTTCTTGGAGGCCAGTACATTTCCGGTATTGGGAATGATAAAGGTTTTTTTCATTCGTTTAGGACTTGTTTGATTTGCTTCTTTTATATTATTTATGTTTGTGACCATTGAGTCGTAGCACTATCCATTATTTGAAGAAACGCCAGGGACATACAACGTTTGCTAGACCTTCGTCTTCAGAAAGGTTCAGTGTAGAGGCAAATCAATCGTCATTGTATCGCATGCAAATGAAATTAACTCTTCATTGTTCTGCTAAACTACGTTCTAACCTATATAACAAAAAATATGATATCGTATTTAGATTCAATTATTAACCTGGTACACATGCATTCCAAATCTGATTTTACAAACCAAATTTATAGCTACCCTCAGGCATAAGAATGTGTCCTCAGTTTCAAGAATCTCCAATCGATGATGTAGAATACTGCAAAAGTCATTATACAGAAATTACCGCAGTTGATATCTCTCTTCAAAAATAATACGTGGTCCTTGTGAATTAAATATGCCCCAAACCAATTTTATGAAATCAAATACTATCATGGCAGCAATAAGCCCATGTATACAGATGTATTAAAATATCAACTAAAGAAGGAGCTGTTATTTCTCATACAACGTGAAGTCCTTACTCTAGTTGCTGGTAAAGGACAGCATAAATTACAACTAAACTAAAAGCATGGATTTACGTTGAAGACTCTCCGGCAAACAAATTTCATCGTCCACTCTAATCATGTTTCACTTTGAAACCCATGAAATTGTAGAAACATGATATAATTATACAGTTAATGAAAGCATTGGTACCGCAGGTTGCATGGTATAAAGGCTTATAAAAGAACAGGTAAAGCAGCTAACATATGGTTTGATATCACATTTTCTGAATAAAATTTTACATACTTTTCATTCAAATATCGTTTTATATAGTAATATGTTTATCAAACCAGGAAATCATAATTTTACAAACAAATTACCTACTATTTAACACACTGTTGAAGTGGCATAACTCCTATTGATAAACAATAGTCCCTGAAAGAGACTGACGCTCTAGTAGAACTTGAAGATCTGACCCTTTCTTTCTTGAAACTGCCTAGTGTTGAAATTATTTATGTTATTCCTGAGCGAGTACACGATCTAAATGTTGTGGAAAACAAATTGGATGCCAGTTTATCAGCATTTTCATTTTAGACTACAGTAGACATCATTCAATGTCGTTCGGTGAGAACCACGTATTATAATAACCATCCATTTAGAGGGAATATTATTAACAAATTATTAGTCGAAACTGTATCATATATATCACTGCAACAACTTTTCATTTGGAAATGGCAATAATTCAATCTCTTGATCATCATCCGTTCAAAGAGAATAGCTATAGCAGATATGCGACTTGCAGCAGTTCGTGTTGGACCATATAGGCATCACAAGAAGCCACTTGGCGAAACCCTGATGATACTATATCCATCCATTTGGAGTGGGGTACAGATATCACTACTTGCCAGATATGACATTCCATTCAGATTAGGTCACGTGTACACGATTTTAAGGTAAATACTGCAATGGTCAGAGAGGCTACATTTTTATGTTCAAAGCCAGAATACAAAGTAGGCTATTGTGTATGCCCTTGTACCCATAGGAACCCGATAGGGTAATGCTTTGCAAACCAAATAAATACCCACACAAAACAGTTATTTAGCCAGAACTAAACGATGTGTAGATCTTGCTCATTATTAAACTCCTCTGAGAAAGCCATGCTAAGAATAAAACACCAGTTCAAATTAATATTTAAGCAACAATGTGGCATCTACAGTGTTTAGAGTTTCAGATAATCAGATGAAAAATCACCCAATCAATTGGTGAAAGTATTTCTCATTATTAAATGTATATGAGATCGTGATGTGTATTATACTGACTATATAGAAGCTCGGAGAATCCCATGCAAGATCACCTCATTAATATAAATACGGCATAGTATGCATTTCATCAAAAATCGTGATGATACAAACTTAAAAAACAGATTTAATTCAAAACTACTCCGCAAAGGCTTATGCTGTGCGCGCTTTAATTATTATATGCATATGTGAACATTATAGAGCCTACCTCGATTTCACCCAGGTTAAGTAAAAGTAAAAACATGCGTAATTGGTCTATATATATATATATATATATATATATATATATATATATATATAGAGAGAGAGAGAGAGAGAGAGAGAGAGAGAGAGAGAGAGAAAGAGAGGGAGAGGAAGGGAGATCGATCAAATCACTTTCATTAAAATGTATTGCCATCTTATCCTTAATTATCTCTTTACATACTGAGCACTGTTATAAGGTAGTGCTGCAGTTAGAACAAATGCATATGTGGATGCGCAAAACAACTAAGCACGACGCTGATTGGTCAAGAGGTTGTGTCACTCTTTTGTTTGAAGCTCTCTCATTTGTTTTGCATTTTCGAATGGGTTGATGGTCACTGGTTGTTTCTCTTGGCTTATGTCCGAGTCTACAAAGGAAATAAAGTGGTATACAAAATGTAAAATGTGACAAATACAATTAAAATCGTATTTTTTTAGTAATGTTACAACAGCATACAAACAACTGCTTACCCTTTTTATTTCAAGCAAATATGAATGTAAACTAGAAAAGGTATCTTAAATGATTAACCATGTGTATTGATGACCGATGTAGCACAATGGTGACCAATATTAATGTAACATTCTAAACTGAACTCGTTTATCCCATGTTATAACACACAGGGTAACGAAGGCCGTACCTGCCCATAATATACAAACATATGTTTCTGTTGTTCATGTATTTTTCCACCACGCCACCATCACCGCATACACCAGACAAATGGTTTAGTTATGACTTTATCAATTACCTTTAACCACGAACACAAAACTACAAGATACGAAGTATCTGTAGGAGATTTACGACATGCATCCTTTTGAAAAAGTATATCTTTTCTATCATGAAAACCATTCCTATTGCATTTAAATCATTTAGTAACCTTAATTCATCTCTTAACCTTAAAAGTAATTATTTTATCGAACTCATTCATTATTATATAAGTCACCCATGAGTGGTGAGTCGAAATAGATAACATAAACACTTGCACACAAAACGATTTTGATCACTGTATCTTCTAAGGGCAAATGATATAACAAAGATAGCATTAGCTACTGATAGTCTTAAGTTTTGTTTACTAATGTTTTGCTTCGACCTTGGATATCATGCGGAGTTTCAGTTTAAACACAAAAATGTGTGTACATTTTGCATTACATCAGAAATACCTAGAAATTCTCCGTATGTATGTATTCGTTTGTAACAGCATCCCACATAATTAACAGTCAAGAAATGGAAGAACGAATATCCCGGTATTTGGTATGAAAATAGGAGGACGGTCATATGATTGTCAGATATGTTTAGCAAATGTCCTCTTCTCCATCTTACGTTTTACCAAGCAATATACCAGAGCAGTGTCGATTTGGTTATCACATGCGCTTTTACCCACTGTTGCTGATGAGCGCTGAAAATAAATAGGCTTTATGTTGCTGGTGTTACTGCTGCCAAATGAGCTTAATTTGAATTTCAATTTTGGAGTATTCATTACATGTTTGTGGCTTATGTTAAGATTTCGTTTGTGTCAAATCTTCAGTTACTGTTGAAGTGTGTGCCTTCTGCAAAACAGCTTCCCATTTAATTTGTATATATACCTCATAATGCACAAGCTTGAAGTCTTCCACAGACATGGCGTTGTCGCTTAACGCTTTAGATATTTTAGAAGACATTGTGCTGAATTTTGCTTTGGAGAAGTAGATGATTTCGTCGTATGTTTCATGTTAAGGAGTCTTCGGTGACGTGAAAGAAGATTAAAGTTCGTTTATATCGTTAGACCTTAAAATAGCTTGGCCCTCTTGACTAGTGCACTACCCAAAATACATAATCTTATTAATCCAGTTAACATGTTCAGTGATTTTATGGGGGTTTTTTTGTTCTGGCTAATCATTGTTATGCAACAGGTCGGTTTTTCGTTCTGAATATAACTCTTTTCTCCACATCTGGTTAGAATAATGGTTGTTAACTCTATAGACTCAATATGTCCATTGAGGCATACCCAAATGAATTAGCATATTTATTAATCCTAAGGCAATATGACACCAGTTAAAGCCATGATTGCATTGTATTATCCACCAGGCAGTATATGCATGGAGGCAGTCTTTCAACTTTTGTTCTGACAGAGAATGTGTAAATCCATCTAGATTACCAGCGTATAGCTTAAAAATAAATGAGTGGTCCAGGTTATTGGTGTCTAAGTGGTTTTTCTCTTTTTTCTATCCCACTCTGAACTGTGCTTTTCAATCACATATTTCCAACTGGTGTTTTAAGGAAAGCGGAAACGGTCAGATGCTAGATTTTAAGGCACAAGTTGTATGTGTCTGCAATAATGGCGTAGTTGCAAAATCCTGTAAGGTCGGCCTTGTATGTCTACATTGAGAGATTTCAATTCATAAATCCTTTTGTGAAATGTATGAAATACTGGGTGATTGCATGGCTCAGAAAAACTAAATGGTGTTTTGTACGTATGTTGTTTTTGATCATACGGATACCAATGTAAACCATTATAGACGACTTGGGGCTCGATGGATTATTTGTATTGCAGTCTTTTCTGGAGACGCTATGACCGTGATGATTTGGCTGGTCCTTGAAGTTTTAAACACGTCTTGGTTGTTGAAATTTGCATATTGATTATACTCGCTGGAAAGAGGTCGAACCACATTACGAACAAGCGCCAGGGCAACTGCGACATCTAGGAGACAGCAAATCTCCACACTACAATCTCTTTGTGTACCAGCAACGTTAAAGTTATCGATGTGGCCCCTTGTTATATTGGCTGCTTTGACAATGAGCATAGAGGCAGCAAGCCTGTTCTTAAGCTTATTTTCACATTGGAAACCAATTTCAGGTCATTTCGACTATCAGCAATAAGACGTCTCTAAAAGCGCCAATGTTTGCTTTAGCCATAGAGTTGACTTGGATAAGTGAGTATTTGTTTCATAATAAACGACAATACAAATGGATATACTATAATACATGAATCCGACCACAGATATGTTCCTCACTATACCAAACATAGCCAGTTTATTATTATTCAGGCTGAGCAAAACAATTTCTTCGCAGCTGAGATCCACTCTACCAGAGCGACTAAATTGTTGTTCAGCTACGCTGTTAAATTTGATTGCACAATCGTTAAATGCGTATAGCTCCAGGTATGAGAAGAATAGATAAACTGCATCAGAGACGAGATACTCAGCTGTTAAAGCAGGTGGGCCCAGCCGATAAAGCATTGGGAAAACACGGGCAAGGAAATCTTGAATCAATTGGTCATTAGCTTCATACCAAGTTGAGCATTTTGCATTATCGGCAGCCACACTGCCTGTTGTATTTGTTACCGTAAACAAATGACTGATGAGCCCTAAATCTAGGATTTTGCTGAAAGATTTTACAGTTCCATATACAGAAAATGTTAATAATTTGTACTTCTCTAGTAAATGCAAATTTTGTTTACGCCCTTTGCATTTAAGCCTGGATTGTAACCATGAAATGCAATGATAACCTTGCAGATGAAACTAGCTATAACTCCAACACCACCTTCACCATCATTTACGACTGTGCTTGATCTAAACCAGTATTTCCTTATAAGCCATACGTGAAGGTAGAAGGTAGATCCCTTCTTCTTGAGAAAGGCTATATTACCGCAATGTTACGGCTGTTAATTATTCGTCCCTCGTAGTAAAGGAGGGCTTTTGCTACTGTTCTCTTTGAAGTCTGCCGTTCATACACTGGATTTTGTCAATAAACTACAAATATACCCAGTGAACTTTTACGTCTTTTTCTAGCTCCTGTGATCCGAATGACCGTCGTAACCGAGCAGGTTATCAATGCATAATGACATGTTCTTCCTTGCGGAAATCACCAAAGTATTTGTATGTGATTTTGCACCAGTGACACACAAAGTCCGTCTCCAGCTACGTGCCATAGATGCAACAACGTTCGCTTCATGATATGCACACAATTCTACGTCTGTGTAATTTATGAGATACATGGATGCGACAACCCAATAGTGTGGTTGATGTTCTGAAGTTTGTGGCGTTTCCATGCCACATATTTTGCAAGGGATGACGAACATTCTGATTTGATGTAAAATATACTGACTGAAGTTACATCTATTTTCTGAGTACAGGTTTATAAAAGGTGATACCTACTTTAATTCTAATAATTCCATTTTATGTAACATGAGAAAAAAGTTTCTCAGATCTTCAAACCTAGAATGTTGATAGTGTAGTTCATCTGATGTGACTGGATATAGTAGTATTATTCTGGTAAAGGATTTTGTAATCACTTGAAAAACATTTTCTAGAATGTTTTGGCCAAGATATTCTGGTAGGCCTATTTTCATTTCATGACATTTGGAGTTGTTTAATACAATACTTCTTTATCATATTCACGATTCTCCTGTAGGATTTAAACTTCTAATCATGAATGTAGTTTAATTGAAATTCATTTAAAGAGCAAATAAACTGAGAGTTACACTGACTTGAATATGACGATTATAAGCAACAGCATACATGTCTGCACGCCTTTTAAAACATGATACCTCTCATATGCAAATAAATATTTCACTTTCATAAAACAGTCAGTATTGATCAAACGGTCCCACTTCAGACTGAATATGTCTAATGTACAAGCACTCTGAACGGACAATAGAAGAACGCAACACTAACGACTGATATTTGTTTGAAAGAAACAAGTGTACTAAGAGTCTCGTCGGTAACTATGCACAGATACAGCTACAAATTGAAGACGAGACTATTGCAAGGCAACTACCTTTCCCACCCTGAACATACATTATTCTGTTCTTGAATATGCTAATCTCTGAGAGTAATGTTGTCCAAACGTCCCCAGCAAAATAGCTTCCTAACCAGCATGTGTGGAAAAAGGACAAGTGTACTTCGTTGTGGCATGTCATATATGTGTTTAACGGAATATGCCCATATAAAGACTTTATTTGCATAGACCACCGTTCTACCACTAAAACAATGTTTTCATTTCCACATTGTGTATCTGGCTAGTACCACGAATCCTAAATAAATAGCCCTTCCGACTCCAAATGATCGTAACTCCTCGAATTTTGTGAGCACACTAAATATGGGCATGAGATTTGGAGCACATATATATGATCCCTGCCCACGATAGGTCCATTGGTTCAAATGATGGTGATATTCCTGTTATCTGAAAAGGATTCCAGATAAACGATAGAATGAGCAAGTACCATCTTTACACGGGAACAAGGTTTATAAATAAGTTTACAATCCACAACAATATAGATATGGACGATACAAGAGAACATTCTTCGTTCTCTGTGCTTCGCAAATGAATGTGAAATTGTTCTTTTCTCTCTACCGGGATATGAACTAATCCTTGCTTATGCTAACTTGGGACCCATATATAGCACATATTTAGATGGAACCAGCTTCTATTTCTCTATTGGAGCATGGCTAAAGTGGGCAAGTATGGACCAGGAGATACAAATACCTCATATGAGTGGTATTTTTCAAGTCGGACTGAGCCTGGACCTAACTGTAACATGTGCTTACTGATTTAAACCGGAATCATATGTATAAAGGCTCCCCGCATACTAGTTCTATATATTTGCCCAGTATCACTGAACAGATATCCTTCTGAGACAGTGTAAAAAAAATGAAAAAAGAATAGAGTATGTTTTATGGATGACGAGTCATGTTTACTTGTGGCAAGGTATAACACGTATTCGCACAATTGACAGTATAAATGACAACCATCTGTGTTTTGAGGAATAGTACATGCAAGATAGCTGGAAAGTGTATTTCATAAGACATTTGTATAGTAATATGTTTCTGGATTGCGCCATGCTATCGTAACGATCAGAATACCTGATAGTAATGAACAAGAGGAAAACATTGTTCCAGACCAATGGTAGAAAATGTTGATAATGCCATTATTGGAAACCATTATACCTGGATGCAATTGCTATTTAAAATTACTATTTTTGTGCCTATTAGTATTGTACCTACAGTGATCAAAGTAGGGGACGTAATGTGGAACAAACTACAAGATCAACACTACTCAACTAGTGTTATGAAGACGACTAATGTCCAAGACGAAGCGAATATAAAGTATTATTTTAGAGACTGCAAAGAAAGTGGACTGACGCCGACCCGCTGTACACGACAGAGGATTATGCCAGTTGTTATCAAAAACAGTTTAATAGTATCACTGCTTAAGAAAACAACAACATATTTGCAATTCACTGGTACTCGATTCCCGAGTCAAATATAAATAAAACAATGCTTGTGTGTACAACCCACCATCAAGTCTTTGTATCAATCTAAAACATCATCTAAAGCAGTTTTATTCATTAAGCTGATCGACTATTTAATGTGTAATTGTGCTTATCCAAACCTCAGCACAAACAACAATAAATGAATTGATATACGAGTTAGCCACACTAATAAAAAGTATCTTCGCTGTTGGCGGAAGTGAAACACAAGGCTGTCAAATAAAACACAAATATTCCGAAATCTAAATGCAGTTAACTATTTAACAGTGTGATAGATAGTATAGATCAGATATTAAATTGAAAACTCTGTTTTAAAATATATAAGTATTTCTTTGCAACATTAAAAGTGATTTTAAAAAAATGTATCTCATATTCTCCCATACATTCTTTACGACCCTTTTAGTCATACAACATATAGACCAATATAAATGTTTGTCATCCCTAGTTTTGAAGCAGAAATCACAGTCCGGCATAAACATTAATGAATTTGTTGCTAAGTTAATGTGGTTGGGCTAAAACTTATTTCTAAGGTATTTACAATGTTTTCCAGCTTATTCTACTACAAAGCTGCTCAAAGATATCAGATGAACAAAGAATAAACCTAGAAATTATGTTCACAAATACTAAATGAGTGGTCCAGTTTTCTGCATTAATATCTTGATAAAGATGTGATAGAAAATGATTCAGTCAATTGAAAGTGATTAGATATATAGAGGAAAAAGTCAAACACAGACTCATAAAGGATATAATACTGACCGAACTGTTTCATGCATAGCACATTTTCTTTCTTCGAAACAAGTTTCTGTTTTACAGTATCTGCAAAAAGAGAGTTAATTATCTGAAAAGTCGATACCAATCAACTGCTTATACTTATAAAAAAACAACATATACTGTTTGCGGAAATGAAAGAGGAAAATATAATCAATAAAAAAGTATTCTTTTACTGACAAGAAAAATCCGAATGTCATGTTACAGAGGTCTATCAAGTTCATTATGTCAAACTTTAAGCCATGCAGTTTATAATAAAAGCAATCAATGACGAATAAGTTTGACGTTTTGAAAAACGCTGAGAATGACCTAATTGAGTAAATTGTTATTGTCTTTATACAAACACTAGTTCTGCAGGTCAAGAAGACTAACCAATGCTCTGAAGAAATCAGAGGAACAGCTATTTGAGGGAACGTTTGCATGGGATGGTGTAACCATATGGCTTTAGCACCCATATCCATACAATGATGCTTGAAAGAGAAAATAAAACACAAATCAACGATAAAATAGTAATATGAGTATGCAACATAAAATATGTGACAACATTATTGCAGAACCTATTACATTTTCTTGACAGAGCCTGTTTGTTCGATTAAAGAAATTCAGATGTTCATTTGTATTACTTTCTTTTTCGTAGGTGAAATGTGTTTTTCTTTAAAAACCAAAAAAAAAAATCAATATTTCTCCAGGGCTTCATTAGTATAGCTTGATATTCCTAATAGTCGAATCCCTTTACTCTTGTGATAGTATAAGTTTGATTCAAATCTTTATTAAAGCAAACTTCTACTTTGTTCATAAAAGTATAGTCACTAAAGGGATATAGACACACCCAGACAGATATAAGAATACGTCCTCGTCATGCTTGTAATGATGATAATACAATAAATAATTATATAACTATGCATACCAGTCCCACAGTGTCTTCTGTATTCAATAACAGGAGCAATAAATAGTTCATGGCAGTTTGTCACCATGGCAGTTTAAACCATAGATCATTTCTATCAAATATTTAGTATCGGCATCATTAGAAAAGATAACTAAAATCATTCCTGATATAGTGCCTTCTGTATAACACGGATGATGGAGCCATTTCCAGAACATAAATGACACAATGTAAGAAATTGCATATATGGGTACTTATCAAAGCTACAAAATATAACTGGCGAAACAAACGTGCATTTCCAACACGAAGAAACTCGACGATGACTCACCTAGTCTGGTTGACCGAAATGTTCCTTCATACAAATCTCACATTGCTACGCACTGATCAACTGTGCCCATGAAAGAATTAACAGTATCCGTACAAACTGAAACGATTCACGTCAGTTTACCAAGTTACCTGTGCTGAGTCATTTTTTTTAATTTTGTGTTTTAAAGTATTTATAATCTTTCTAGTGAAACTTCTGTTGTGTGCATGCAAAGAGAAAACAGTAACACACTGCTTGAACACAGCGAATATAGTAATATTTTGTCCTCTAAAGTCAATGGCGTATATCAAAGATACGGAAGCATACCTCGGATCGGTTGGCCTAAATGCAATTTAAAGAATTTGCCTGAATAACACAATAAGGCCAGCCCAGTCACAGGATTGCAAAAACAAATTTGCAATTAGTGACAGCTAGGTTTGTTTGGTTTTGTTTTTCTTTTTTTTTCGGAGGGGGTTGGTGGTGTTGCTGTTAAGATCCAGAAAGAGTTAAATAGGGCAGGTGCCTTAAGATTGATTTACCTATAAACGTCCCACTTATAAATGATGTTACTCGATATTCTAATTAAAAAGCCCAAACGGATTTACATCAGCATAGGCGAATACAAATATATACGACATACGAAACAACTTTACATAATGTACCTTTTGCAAAACAAATGCTCACTTGTTTATAAAGATCATGCATAACGGACATGCTTTAATGGCTTTTCAAAGCGGGAAGGAACCGCTTTTTAGTTTGGAGAAAATGGTGAGCATCACATGCATAACGTTATGCTGACCATTACGTGGGTTGAAATAAGAATTAGTCAACTAATGCTCAGGATGTCCACTATGCAGGTCATCTGATCGGAGACCAACGAAACATAAAATACAACAGAAAACATTTGGCTCTTAGTGGCCGCATAAGGTCAGGAGTTTGTCTACTCAGTGCAGCATCATATGAACTGATCTTGCAAACTCATCCTTGCATATCCAAAACCCATAGCCAGATCACTCTGAACCCGGAGCGACTTCTTTGGTTTCTCGGGGACTTTCGGCGATCATAGTAAATCAATATGTTAGGCAAATGCTAGATGATAGTGATTTTTTATGTTTGCTTTAATATTAGAGTTTGTTAATTTTAATGTTCCATTACATTCTATTGTAATGTTATATTGTTTACTGCATTTATTCATTTTCCAGCATTCCAGTACAGCTTTTCGCAAACAATATTAATATAACTTTGTATCTAATGCTGAAATAGTTCCTGGCCTTCATTCATGAGTTGGAGCACAGGAGTCTGACGTTGTATCAATAAAGTACGGCAATATCTCTGACAACACGAATTACCCTTATCGGTAAAATATATAAACACAAGGAGTGTAAGCGTGAACACAACCCTTCGCTCGATTCAACTTTTTCTCACGAGTCTTTTATCGCTTCAGAATCGGAAGAAGACGGACAAACTACATATATGCATTCAAAAGACAGTGACATACCAACGAATAACTCTTAAATGACCATGTCCTGAATCCAATCGGCAAATTAGCCTTTATTTTCACTATTACGGTCACAATCCCTTTCTGGAAAAATCTATCTGAAGGAAGTAACTCATTCTACCAGCTTCTACCCTGCAGTTAATAATTGTAGCGAACATGGCGTATAATTTCTGTTATCTTTGAATATTGGGTAAATTTAATGACGACGTCATCAACCGTTCTTTCTACTATCCGAACTTTGACTACATATTACTGTTCTGGAAATTTAAATAAAATTATAAAATGATACAATCTGAAATAAAAAGCAAGATAAAATTTTAATGTTATTCAGCAAAACGTATTGCAGGGTAAAACCTGGTAGATCAATTTTGCCAGAAAGGGATTGTAGAAGTAAATATGTGAGTCAGGTAACTTATATGTTATATGATTGGCTCAATTGATCCTCACGTCTACTTTTTCCTACGATATATATCACTTCTTATAGTGATTTTGACGCTTAAGTTTTCATTCAACATGTGTTGATAAACATGATCCTATAACTGCACTTTCATTACATTATACACTATACTACCATAACACCAGTATTAGAAAACCTTCCCATATTGTACAAGTACATTATGCTTAGGTATGAAATACGTAAATCAATTTCGTTTATATGCTGTTGTTAGAAAATGTTTAATGTTCACTTTAATCCGTTTTACTTTGTATTTATTCCATTGATTTGCTTTCTTTCCGTCATATCAAATGTGTCTTGAGCTTTCTTTCTATACCTTATTATTATTCTTACTTGAGATTAAAGCCATGCCATATCAGCTGTGGGAGATGTTTCATTTTAATAGGAATATGAGACATACTAACTATTGACCAATATAAACGTTTGTCGTCCAAGTTTTGAAGAAATCATAGTCCTGCATAAGATGTAAGGATTTTGTTGCCCAGTTAATGTGGCTGGGCTTATAATTATTTCTAAGGTATATGCAAAGTTTTCCAGCTTATTCTACTACAAAGCTGCTCAAAGATATCAGATGAACAAAGAGTAAACCGAGAAATTATGTTAACAAATACTAAATAAGTGATCAAGTTTTCTGCATAATTATTGTGACAGAGAAGCGGATGGAAAATGACTCATAAAGTTTAAAGTTAATAGATATATAGAGAAAAATAATTAAATACACACTGCTGATAGATATATATAGAGAAAAATAATTAAATACACACTGATGATAGATATATATAGAGAAAAATAATTAAATACACTGATGATAGCTATATATATATATATATATATATATATATATATATATATATATATATATATATATATATATATATATATATATATATATATATATATATATATATAGAGAGAGAGAGAGAGAGAGAGAGAGAGAGAGAGAGAGAGAGAATAATTAAATACACACTGATAAAGGATATGATACTTACCGTAAAACACCTCCAATATCTCATGTTTCTCCAGATAATTTAACATGTCTGTAATAAAAGAGTAGTCAATATGTTGTTTGCTGTCCATTTATATGGATTTTAATTATACTTTGAGGCTTGATATTACATCATATTTATTCTCCAATTTTGCAGTAGGCATTACTAATTCAACTGTAATTTTTGTCCTAGAATAGTAAGGCCCCTCCCAAATTTGACTAGATCATTGATTAATATTTGTAACTGATTATAAGAAGTTTAATGTTATATATATATATATATATATATATATATATATATATATATATATATATATATATATATATATAAGTGATACTTTCTACAATGGCACAATCACTGTCACAGATGCTCACTTCACAATGTTGTGTGTGCTTTTGTACAACATCACATTACTTGTTACATTTTATTAACTGGTTGCTAGCCAGGAAACAGAAGAAATATTTTATATATGAAGTTTCTATCGTCATACGAAAATCTTATTCCTATAACTGATATCCATTATTCTTTATTACCTGGACATTATTTTACATCATTATCAAATATGTTTAGCCATGCTGGTTCACACAGTACTCTCTCATTAGAACTATAGTTTTGGTAACTACTACCCATTGAAATGGGATCCACGATCAGACATGCCTTACAACAGGAATCGTGTTATAATGAAATTACTTAATAGCAAGGGAGTGCTATATGTTATAGACATGTTCTTCTGTAAATACCAATCTAGATATCATGCAGTCGGTATTGATGAGATAGGATAAAACATAAATGTTAACTTTCATGAAGTTACTCATTGCAATTAACAAAAACGTGTTTGAAAGTTGATTTGATTGGTTCATTTACAAATGCTGCTGATGGATTATATAAGACATGTCTTCGGAAAACATATGAAGAAAACTAATTAATAATGAATTGATTAAAACTGGTTAATATACCCTCACGGGCATTTATTCCCCTGCTGCAACTGTAGTACGTAGTGTATCTATGATAATTGCTTGCAACATGTTGTTACGTATATTTGATTTAAATTTTTTATTTTTAATTGTCAGATCCAAATTTGTCATTCTGGCTTTAAAATTCATTAATTGGGGAGATATCTATTCTGGAAAATTCAGGCTGACCTAAACTCTATTTGTAAACAGGTGTGACCTTGCTTGTTGGCCTAATTCCTGTCCATGCTTCCGACAGTGTCAACAAGCTTCTAAAACGATTGGTTAAATCCACAAGAAATCTTTTTACTTTTAGTTCTTGGGTTTGAGAAATGGTTGATTCTCTTATAGATCATTCCATTCGTACATGTTTTTATGATCGTACTCTCTTTCTTTGACCTTCAATGAACTTCCATAAAATCAAGTGATCCCTTGTTTACATAAAACAAAACAGGTATATACATTATTGTTTGGAAGAGAACAATTTAGTAGATGTTGGGCTTTTATGATATTAAGTTGTATTTTCTGTTTGAGTTATAATTTTAATTAACTTGTACTGGAAATTGTGTCATTCCGTTGTAGCAAGAGGAATTATTCTATTTATTTGGAAAAGAACGTGTTCATAGATTTCATAAAAATAAGAACTGTATCACGTAACATCGTCAGCCATTTTGGATTACATCGTCATGACTCCAACCTGGAACTATTGAAACATTTATTTATCAGGACTCTTGCAATTCCATTAGTGGATTATTTTTGTGAATCCTATATTGGATTAATGTTGGATTTGATTCTTTAAAACCGTAAGTTTATTTATCTTATGAAAATAATTGTACTTAATAAATTGATTGTTAAATTTGTACAAGCTCTTTAGTTTTCACTCTTTCTGTGTTGCTGCTTATTCAAGCCTAAGCACGTACATTGTGTACATTGCATCATAAATACATTTTCTTGAAAAGTAGAATGTGCTTTATCTTGACCTTTTTTAATGCAGGTAAAACATGTCTTTCAAATAAAGAAGCAGGCAAAATACAGTAAATACGAGTTTTAGATAATAAATGATATCCACATAGTTTGGGTTCTTGGGTTCGATCAACGCCAGCGTCATACCAACTACTGACAACAATGGTATTTACAGCTGCCTCGCGAGACGCTCAGCATTACGAGGTTAGTAAAAGCTACGTTACAAATCCTATCAACAAACAAACAATCAACTAATTATGGAATCAATACTGAAACTGCACGGAGTGATGCCTAAAAGGAGAGAAAGAGTGAATCAGCGCTCTTCCTCCCTTGTGATTGACACATAACCTAATCGTAAAAGGTAATGACTAGATTGGAATAAATCGCCTTGTATGTCAGCATATTTTTAGAATCGATGGATGTGGAGAAGAATCTAATATGTTATATACGGTCTATATATAATGAGAACCTTTCTTCTATGAACTACTTACCGCGGCAGCTAATTGTGGCATGGTCATAAATGCACTGGTGTTTATCACAAAGGCTTTTGTATGCTCTAAATTATCCACAATTTGGCTGTAAAAGCTAGAAAATGGAACTCTAATTGTCCTGAAGCCTAATCTGAATCCTAACGTCGACTGCAATCTAATATCAATAACACTTGGTATGCTTGTATGGTATTAATGAATGAGATAAATATATTATGTTGCGACCTGTGATCAAACTTTGCAGAGGATCAAAAATACTTAGCATAAGAATCGATTACAAAAATAATTTTCGTAATCCAGTAGACTTACAGTATTACTATTAGAAACATTGGAGAACCGGCTACTAGCTGGATATTAAAAGTAGTGGTGTTTAGCCTGTAATCAGCCACGATTAAATATCAACAATACATTTACTTATCACAGGTGAAAATCAATGACATCAACTCAGCATAAATATAATTAACCGGTGTGCCCCATCCGATCAAATATAAAGTATCTAATGTTGACATGTGCCTGCTATGTCTGCTCTAGATAATAATACATAACAGTATTACAAATTGGTATAGGTATAAAAACCCTGATATTTAAGTGAAGAAATACACGGTGGTCACAATAAATAAAGAGTGAAAACGAACTTAATCATGACAAAGAGTCCTGCGAAAATATCTACAAATGAATCTTATTTTTAAAACTTGACACATTTATATAATATCAAACAAGCTAATAGAGAATGGATAAAATCAAGGTACTAATAACAAACGCTATACAATAAACCATGACAAAAGGGCACAAAGTATGATTATATCTGTGATTAACTGACATACGACGCGTTACTTTATTAAACACACATCTTTATTGATCTATTATGTTAGTATATTTACATTATAAAATATTTATCTTGTTGTATACCATCAAATGTGAACAAAGCGCTATTTTAAGTGACAGTTTTGAGCAGTCTGAATATTGACCAGTTAGCACTTGCTTATAAGATGCATACGTCATCCCTAGTTTGATTATTATAAGACCACTCTAACAATAATATTCTAAGACAAAAAAGTATGTCAAGTGAGCAAAGAAAAAGTCATGCTAAGCAGCAGAGAGGGCGAATCAGACGTCTCTAATTGGGTTGGATTTTAAGCAAAACATTTTAAGCCTCCTTTTGCCAAATGGAGCCTTAACGATTTTAGAGCCTTATTTGTCAAATTAGGGGTTTCTCAAAATCCAACCTAATTAGAGAAGTACAATTCTCCCATCCCCTTCTGCTGCTAGCGGGTTAACAATGAAAATCAATACGATTTCACAAACAGACATCGGGGGGGGGGGCAAATCCGACAAACGTTTTTGGCGTCGACGAGGCTTCCTTCTAGTAAATATTAAATAGAAAGGTCTATTTGACAAACCATGGTTTCCATGAAAATTGTAAAAAAAAAAACATCGATTTGGTAAATTGAGGCTTCCTCAAAGACGCCATTGTCGTTGTCGCCGCCCCCTCTGCTGCTATGGATTAACACTTCTTTTACGAATTCCAGTAAACGATTTTAACTGAATATCTTATCAAGTCCGACACGATATCGCGTTCGAGGATCTGCTAAATTTATCTTTACAAATCCATGTGGGATTGACTGAGAGCGACTAAAGAAATTTCTAAATTGATTATGATCCATATCACCGCAGCACCAAGTTTGCCAAATATTTCATAGCGTATGAGTATCAACTCCGTTAAACACGCACAATAAATTACAGTTATCTCTGATCACTCTTGGTATTTGTGTATATATTTGAGTGACATATATCACATCAGTGCTTTTATGCCTACCTCTGGAAAATATCCTAGCGGGATTCTTTTGATTGTCTAACATGATATCGTCGTAAACGATTAAATTGTTAATATCTCCATTAATATCATCAATGCTCGGTGCTTCATCGATATCGGTAATAAACTCAATAATATCCTCGCCGGATTCTTCTACCGCTTTGTCGTTAAAATCTTTTAACACATTGTAACATCGCTGATCGTCTACACTAGGAGCTATCAAATGCAACTTGTCCCATTTCATCCATCTCGTTATTAAATTAAGTAACAATTGTGTTTTGCCACTTCCGGGTGGTCCGATTATAATCATTCTATTTGAATTCGGCAACATCGCATGGTATTCAATAGGTTCCCGTTGTCGGGTAGCTGAATAATCAATTACATTCATGTTATTATAAATAAATTATGGATCTATATTGTGTGAAATGTAAGGCGCGTACTGGTACAGATGACTTGACGACGATTACAACTAAAAATAACAGATCAGCACATTCTGGTAAATGCGTACAATGTAGTACAAAAAAATTTAGATTTGTTTCTAAGGATTTTTTAAAAAATGAGGAGGTGATATTTCAGCCAAGCTAACTAAACTCCCGGGAACACCATGGGCAAAGTATCCAGGAGAAAAACACCTTCCAGGATATAGTTATTGTGGACCCGGAACCAGACTTGATATCCGACTCGATGATCAAAACCAACTTCGACGTGGTGAAGAACCAATAAACGCCATTAATAAAGCCTGTCATGCTCATGATGTCGCTTATAAAATCAGCAATCTGCAACATAGACATCTCGCAGATGTAAAATTAATTCACGCATTGAATTGTATCACTGATAAATCCTTCAAAGAAAAATTGGCTTCATGGTTAGTCAAATCAGCGATGAAAGGTAAATTGATGTTAGGTGCCGGTAATTAATAATAACAATGGAATCTATTTACTATTCTCCAAAAGGATACTGGAGGGGTAAAGCGCCAATCGGTAAACTCGCTATCGCCGCGAAGGTGAAAAATACCACTGCAGCGGATTGGTTATCCAAACAGGCCATATGGCAAATTTATCTACCACTGCCTAAACGAATTAACTACTCGCATTTTGATGTGACGGTTCCTAATGAAATTCATCAGGCTGATATATTATTTCTGCCACATGATGGTGGCTACAAATACGCGCTAACCGTAGTTGATGTTGCGAGTCGATACAAACAAGCAGAACCACTAAAGACAAAATCATCCACCGAAGTGGCTTCTGCGTTTGAAAGGATTTATCGAAGTGGTCCTCTGCGCTTGGTCAAATCTATTACAAGTTGATCCTGGCAAGGAATTTCAGGGTGCGGTTCTATCAACAATGAAGAATCATAATGCCCCATACGACGAGGACATACTGCACTACATCGCGATCAGGCAATTGTTGAACGATTTAATCGTACACTTGCTGAGCGGTTATTTGGATATCAATACACGAAGGAATTTATTCAGGATAAACGATCTCGTGAATGGGTCAAGAGATTACCAGGTGTAATTACCACGCTAAATAATGAGGTTACTCGAACAATTAATATGAAACCTAACAACGCGATTAAAAAGAAGTATATACCAGTACAACCGCAAAAAGATTTTTCAAAACAACCAATACTCGGCAATGTCACTGTTAGGTATTTATACGAACCAGGAGAACTCGAAGGTGGTACAAAAAGAGCTACTGATCCTATTTGGAGTGTTACTGTACATAAAATATCTAGTATAACACGATCTACGTGTAGACCAGCAATCTATAGACTGGATTTGACAGCTCCTCAGCGAAGATTTACTCGTGAACAACTGCAAGTGATACCCGAGGATACTCAATTACCACCGCGTGGTCTTAACGAGCACCTCTTCGTCCGTTGCACTCAAGACAAGTCAGCATCACATTATCCCTGGTATGACCAATACTGCTATTCTTTCTATCTACGGTAAATTGTCGAGAGTCTTTATCCGACCAACACCAACTCATTATACAATTGCAACTCGCGCAGTGATTATTATGTTGTTGTTTCAGTGTGAATATTAATTCAGCATTAATATCAAATTCTCTATTATTTTTTTTATCCTGCTGTTTATAACCAGAAAGTTTTTTTTCTGATTATGTCATCGCTGACAATATCATTTATTTTAGTATTATTATCATCTCCTAACTCTGTCAGGACAACTCTTCGAAGTTGACTTATTCTTCGTACTCTGGATACTGCGAGATAAACTAAATTTGACCATTCGATGTGATTATCCACCATCCAAACAATTATATTGGATATAGTCAATCCCTGTGAAGAATGTATCGTCGCTGCGTATCCTAGCTTCCATGGGGATTTATCAACACGCAATGCATCTTCGACGACGCTGATATCAACCAGCAGAATATCATTTAACACTAAATTCTGCTTTTTACGCTGTCCTGGAATATCAACTTCAATATTCTGTTTTCGTGTATCCGAAGGTCTATAACACAACGGTACTGGATGTGTTGTAAATTTTTCTTTATGCAATTCAAATAACTTCATCTGAAGTGTGTCTCTGACTATCTTTCTACTCGCCACTATCAAATCGTTTGGTCTCCACGCTTCCCAGAACTCTTTTAATGGTGTTTCCGAAATTATTTTACGCGCTATTTCACATTGGATTCTATCCGGTTGTAATCTGATTAGTTTCTTGAACTCGCGTAATTGTTCATCAAGTGCTCTATGATCGGTGTTAATTTCTTCATAATAGTCTACAAAATTTTTCAACCAATCATGTGGGGATAAACCGACAAATGGTGGTGGTTGGCCATGGTCGCCGCACATTATTACTTTTGTATGCCCTAGCAATAACCACTCGAGAAATTTTTGTAATACATCTAACGATACCGTGCATATCTCATCCCAGATCATCACCGGTGGAATATATTTCTCACCCATTCGTTCAGGAGTCCATTCCTCGCCTTTCCATCGAAAAAAACTATGATAAGTACAAGCATTTACCCCTCGTTGTTTCATCTGATATTTTATCGCCTCTTAAATATTTATCTTCAATCGTAACATCTGCTGATTTGGAATAGTCACACAGTATTTCCCGCTTAATTCTCCATGATCCCCAGCTCTCGTCAGAATTAGTGAATTCAGCCACTGCTTCGCTGTATTTCGCGTTTATATAAAATGAATCAGTAGCTACTCTAACTGCGGTGTCAGGAAATCTATTTATCATCGCAAACAAATTGATAGAAGCATAGGCTAGCATAGACGCTCTCAAGTGTGTATTCTGAAGATTTTCTCCGTCTGCGTAAGTAACAATTGTACCAAATTTTGTTCCATCGGACAAGAAAGCGTCTTTACGATCGACATATATACCTTTACTCGTTATACCCGCGATTATAAAATCGTATTCGACGTTATCTATAATCAACCGTGAAGAATATCGTTTATTGTCGTATTTTCCACCCTGAGTAAATTTACCGATTATTCTTCTACCAAGATCCTTTGCTTCTTTGTTTCTGATTTAAAATAACTGTCTGGACCATTTCACGATATTTTCTTCGTCAAGATCGGGAAGTTGTTTTCGTTGTTCGCTGATTATACTATCTAGATTGGGTTGTGGTAACCAGACTTCAGTCTGAGCTCAATATGATATAATCGTTTCACTGACAATCAGCGATATCAGCAATCTACAATCAATCATATACCGTAACAGCACTATTGGCATCCAGTGTTTTTTCAGATATATGTCTACCAATCCAAACATAACAGCACGGATGAAGTCCTGTAACCAATTCAAATGATACCACACGAGCGAATCCGGTTAAATCAAAATCAGGCAGTGGTCCATTAATAGCAACACATGCCATTTCGTGTGTGGGATGTCCAAATCGTTTAAAGCATTCAGTGCATTTTCCATACCCGAGAAAACTCGCCGGATAACACGCGACCATATCAACCGAAATAATATTTTCACGGTCGTATTTTGTATTCCATAATCCACCGTAGTTAAATTCTATACAACTTATTTTGATATCTGTGAGAAACTCACCTCTCGTTGGTTTCCATGTGTTTTTCTTTCTCGCAAAATAAGCTGCAACAGACGGAATTGTAAAACAGTTTGTTAATAATTGTTCGTCGTCGAAACTCTTCGAGAAACTAATAGCTAGTTTTTTTATTGCGTCATGGAGGGTTTCAGTGCGGTATAATTCTCCATTGGGTCTTACAAACTGATCGAATCCACCCTCGGGGTTTTCAGCGCTGTGAAGTAACCACACTGACACGGGATCGTTTTTACTTAACTGGTGAATAAAATCAAATAATTTTTTCTCAGAGAATTCTGGAGCGGAAAATTCTTCGGGTTTATATTTTATGGTTCTATCCCGCGAAAATATTCTTACTGCAGATGTCCATGCATGTTCGTTATGATCAATAACTTTGATTGGAGCTCCATTTGATTTATATTTTTATTCGTATAATACTTCACCGGTTATTGTCATTACCGATATTGGGAATCTTAATGATGTTTCTAATTTAGTTATATCTTGAATTGTTGCCCCTCGCTGTTTCACTGTTAACTCCCACTCGTTTATTTTTTTACGTCTTAGATCAGTCAATTTGTATCCACGCAGCGCATTTGTGAAGTGTTCTATTATTCGTTCTGCCACACAATTTTTTTTTGATACTTTTATGGGTTTTAGTTTTTCAATACTCGGTTTATCATTTAATGAATATATCCCATCAACAACTGCTGTTACAGGATAAGATATTTTGTAGTATGGTTTGTCAATTCCAGTCAGAATTCCTGGTTTGGAATCTTGACTAACAGTGACAGTTTTTTTATCCTTCAAGATGGGTTCAAATTTATCCCGAATAATCCAATCTCCCGTGTCGGAACGGATAATGAATTTTATTCTAAAAATATACCTTTTCCGCGTAAGATGTGAGATTATCACTGCTGCTTTTGTATCATTCATGGTAGCATCAACACTACCATCAATTCGAAATGTTGACCAACAGTGAGATGCTCCATCGTGTTTGAATTCATTAAAACAATTACGGATTTTAGCTATCATGGTTCTATCACGAATTTTACCCTTTGGTATATCAGAGACTCTATCGAGATTGAATTTATTATTTTTCCAAGGCGTAATTTTCGATAACCTCTCGAACTCCTTCATATTATAATTAAAACAAGTATTTAAATAGAGAATTTATTGTATAATGAATCATTGCAAATGGCTTATGATTGGATCAGTAACCCATTGTAACAAATCATGCTGAAAGGAGTTCTGTGGGTATCATCTGCAAAGCGTTCGCAACGGAAGTTATGGGCCTTTACCCTGCCTACGATGTGGGGTATGGGTTAGAGGAATATCACAGTTGTGTCTCGGTTGTGGTGGTAAGATATACAGAGAGTTGAAGCGTTATTATGATAAGAGAGCTAAAAATTCCATCAATGACTCTACCTCTGACACTGACAAAAGCATAAGAACTCCTCAAGACTACATCGGAAGATTTCCAAATGTAATCATTAAAACAAATAATGAATTAGACAAACAATAGTATAATATATATGAACCAAGAATTCAGACCGCATCCCTTGATCACAAACTACGAAACGTTCCATGATGGCGTTATCATAAACCGTACACTGAAGAAACTAGTTGGGTGGGATAATGGTATGGGACATTTGATGTTTGGCGCTGGTAGAAAAAAATATTACTGCCATCGTTTCGTGTATGAAGTGTATAACGGATTGATCAAGGATAGTCTTGTTATCGATCACATTGATTCCAATCTGTATAATAACAAATTGGATAATCTAGAAGCTGTTACACAGAGTGAGAATTTAAAACAAGGATTAACTGGTACTTATAAATCAGTTGGGAAAAGACCTATAAAATCATTTAATACAGCAACTAATGAATAAATTATATTCAAATCTATGTATGAAGCCGGTAGATATTTTGATATTTGTAGAGTCTCAGTACGAAAAGTTGCAGAGGGAATTTATCAATCTGCTTTTTCTAAAAAGACTGAACAAAAAATTCGATTTTCGTATGTCTAATCGTGTTTTTACACTATTCCATAAAACACCGAGGGAGATAACTCGTTTAGGTATTTACGGCCTATAAAGAGTTATAGATCTCAATGGGATTTTCCGATTATTTCTCAGTGGAAAGAAAAGGAATAAAATATGTATATATTTTATTTATTTTTATTTTATTTTATTTTTTTGAAATTTTTTTTTTTTTTAAGTTTTTGGCGTTCGTGGTTTTCAGATGGATCCATTGACGTCATACATCACACCCGTTTCTTTATTGATTTTGTTAGCTTACCTATATATTATATTCAAAACATATACCTGTATATAATAACCGTTAGCTCAATCGGTAACATGTCGCGGTGCCATACTAGTGGTCACGGTTCGAAACTCGTAACAGGCGTTATTGCCAACGATGCCGACACATGGTTTTAATTGGGGTGGTGGGCACCTCCGAAATTCAAATTGCAACCACTATACCAACCACATCACATCATGGTGTGAATGATTTTTCATTCAAACCAGGGTGATTTTGTAGGGGGTAATGTGGTTGCAATTTGAATGTAGGAGTCATCATTCATTATCATTGTATATATCCATTCATTCATTCATTGTTATATGTCGTATTGTCCCCTGTGCTGTCCCTTATCATTCATTCATTGTATATATCATCCATTCATTGTATATACCATCCATTCACTGCAATTTGGAGTTGTATTGTATATATAAATGTACCGTCCTATATAATCTATTGCTTGTGCTGTCCATTCACTAAACATACCCTCTTGTGATTCTAATCTGTTATTTGACGAGTTAGATTCACTCTTAGTGGAATATGCTTCGTGATAAATGTGCTGTCCCTATACAATTGCCAAAACACTCGAATGAAACTGTATAATCATTCATTGACATCATTCATTGTATATATCCATCCTTTATGCATGCCTAGAAACTACCCAAAACCGTAGTAATGGCATTGTGCTGTCCCTAACATGTATGCCTAGAAACTACCCAAAACCGTAGTAATCGCATTGTGCTGTCCCTAACATGTATGCTTAGAAACTACTCAAAACCATAGTAATGGCATTTTGCTGTCCTTAACATGTTTGTGCTGTCTAAAAAACGGGTCAAAATAGACCTCATTTTTTTTACTTTTTTGTATTAGAAATATGTATTTCATATTTGAATTCTGAAAATAAGAATAGGATTATAGCTGAAATTTCAAAATTGAAAAAACAAGATATTATATTATCTGACAATTTAAACCCTGAACAAATTATGTCTGACTTTCAAGATATAGAATACGGTATTATTACTAACAAATATATGCTGCCAAAGAAGTATGCGCTGATAAAAAAAATTCAGAATTCTATTCGGGACTCTCTTGCATTTTGTAGTGACGTAAGTGTGTTTGTCCCGTTATTTACTATCGTAGAAGGAATACGAACAGAATTGGGTCGAGAGTATGAATTGAAAAAGGAAGTTAATTCTAAGATTAGAAATATACGGGCTTTAATTCAAGAAAACGAAAAAAAAAACGCTGGATACAACTAACGATTTGACAGTATAAATACATCATTGTAGCAAATACAATGGAAGGTATATAATTGATCAAACAACACGGAAGTAAATTAACTGAAAAATGTTTTTTTTTGTTGTTTGTCTATCTGAGTCGGGTTAAAACGTAGAAATCATTTGATGATGACAAAATCACTACATCGTAGATTAATTGGAAATTGCTTTACTGTTTTAATAATGGTCAACGAAGCTTTAACAACTAGATTGGCTCGTGAAGGATTAGATGCAATTAAGAGATTTATACCAATCCGCGACTCTGTCAGAAATAAACTACAAGCTAGACAGAGTTTACAAACGGATTTTACTGCGGGATCTGAAGAGTTATTTAAACCAATAACCACAGCAACGAAAGGAGTAATATCAGCTACTGAGCGAGCTATATACGGAAATGTCCCCGAGACGGGCGAAAAAAGAAAAGAAAAACCTCTTATTGGTGAACTTGAAAAAATAGCAGCGGAAACTGAAAAAATAGCAAGAAGATCCAAACAAACAAAAAAATCCTTAAGAACGCTTCCCGGTGATATAGTAACTGCTGTAAGAGAACAGGGACAATAACGAGAACAACAAGAACGAGAAGAACGAGAACAACGGGAACAAGAAGAACAAGCACTTCTTGAAGAATTTGAAGAAATTACTAGTAGACCACCACGAGAACTTATTACTAGACCACCTGAACCAGAAGAACAATAAGGCGCTGTTACAATAGAAGACTATCCAACTGAAAGGATATTTACGGCTGATGCGTTAAATATAATTAAAGATATCACAAACGACGCTGAGTTAGTTAAATTTACTAAAAACAATTTTAAACAAAGAAAAATATATTTAAAAGATGATAAGTCTAAAGATTTTATAAAAGACAGCACAAGTCTGGAGGAAAAATATTTTTAGCAAAAAGTAGGAAAACTAGAATCACAAAAGAAATAAAATATGATTATGCTAAATTTGATGCTATGATACAAGTTGTTACAGAACCACCACCAGCATATACAGAAGACCCAATCCCAGATGATATACAAATAATGGCAGAAGCTGATTCTGAAAAAGGTGCAACTGGTATCACTAAAAAATCATTCGGGAAGGGATTAAGAAATTCCAGTGGGATATCAGGTAGTGGTCTTATTCATTGTCCTGGTAATATTCTCAGCGATATAACACGATTAGAAGTTCTCATCGGAGAAAAACGAGCTGGAGACAACTCACCGGAGATAATTAATGAAACAGCTGATATTTGCAGGCGGTTATTTCTAGGCGGTATCATGGATATCAAAACATACCGAGATTTCATTAACAAGTTAGTGGAAAATTCTACGGATGGTTATCACAGTGACTAATCTGATGAGGAAGTCATCGCATTAGATAAATATCATTAAAATAAGATGATCATACACTACAACCATGATAAACCAACCAGCGTCTATGTAGTAAACTCACGATTTCCAGTTTATAGCGCGCATTATGGTGATGGTCTCGGCGGCAAAGGAAACCACAATTGGGACCACTGCCATCTACAGCGGAAATGCCTGCGCGGGTTAGTAAAATAATAAATAACGCAGTAAATCAGAAATTAGCGTCGTTGATGACTCCGTCATACACCAACGACCAAAGCAACATCGCAAATATGATAGCGGGAAGTGGCTTAAAAAACTACGACGTGGTCGTCAACGATCACGACGATGATTTAGATCAACGAATATATAATAAATGTTCAAACGGTCACCTGATCCAGCCTTTGATATGGATGCCTCAGTGCTCAAGGATGATTCCCTACGTGATTATCAATTTTTTTCTTATCACGCAGTACAGCCAGATCTCCGATCAAGAATTGAACTTCAAGTTCATGGTACCAGTAAATACTTTTTGCCTTGTGAAGCATTTATCGAAGTAGAAGGAGAACTCGTAACAGCTGCTGATACCCCTGCTGTACCAGCAATATATCCACTTGATACTCAAGTTGATTTTGTCAATAATGGTATCATGGCGTTATTTGAGAGTGCAAGATATCTCATTGATGGAAAAGAAATTGATTCAATATGAAGTGATGTTGATGTGGCCACAACAATAATAGGGCTAGCAAGATATTCCGATGATTATACAAGATCGGCAGGTCCTTCTATGATGTTTACAAAGGATGCCAAAAATACTGGTGGAAAAAATCAATTTGTGGTAAGAAGACCAAAAAATAATGCTGGAAATGCTAATGTTGATGTTGAGGATATGATTATAAACAATGATCCTACTTTCAATCTAGGAGCTGCAACACGCATGTCAATGTTGGAAGGAGCGCGTAGATCATTTTCATGCGCGATTCCACTGCATCATATATTTGGATTCTGCAGAAATGTCCAAAGAGTTATCTATGGAGCAAAGCATACAGTAGTACTAGTGCGAAAAGGTACTGATAATGACGCAATTTGGAGGATTCCAGCGGATGCTGCACATCCAGAAAATGATCCCGGTAAAGTCGTTTAAACAAAACTATCATTATGGATGCCAGTACTGACTCCATCAATCACCACAGAAGGTCGATTACTATCATTTATAGATCAAGGAGGAAAATCATTACTAAGTTGGCTAACAACAACAACGGATATTGTACAATCAACTGTTAACGGTATATTCACATGGTACCTGGCATCAAAACAAGGTGTTTCAGCTCCGCGTCATATATTTATTGCGTTACAGGATAACACAAGAGTTGTCAATCAACTCTCCAGCCATATGATATTTGATCAATTAGGTGTTAAAGACGTCTCACTGAGAATAAACGGCCACCAGGAACCATCCGAAGATGTACAACTTAATTACGGTCAAAACCATATTGCACTCGTGTATCATCGCCTGTTGTCATATATGGGACGCGATCAAAATGTTGATATCGGTCTACAAATATCACAACATGATTTTAGAACCCTTTATCCGATCTATTACTTTTCATTGGAACATCTTGATTTAACAAGACAATCCGTCGTTGATATACATTTTAGAGCTAGTGTACTTCGTGGTGTTATCGCCGAATACAGAGCGGTTGCTGTCATTCTCAGTGATATATCAATGCTACTTGAAGGTATTGGTGGACGAATGAGAGTAATTGATGCACCAGTGGATAACATGTAACAATTAGATCAATCTGTTATTGTATACTGAAATACAGTTATATTAGTGTTACGTTAACTCCCGGTCAACTCAAGAAATTGCAATCGGAATCAGCTAAAAAATGCGGAACCACAATAACACTGAAACCTAATCAGATGACTGGCGGGACGAATAAATTGTCACTGACAACTCGTCAAGTAAAACACTTCAATGATGCGTTCAAAGATAGAAAAGGCGTTCAGATAACTCTCTCTGCAGCTGCGATCAAAAACATGAATAAATCAGGCGGTATATTCCCGTTGTTAGCTGCGATTCCAGCGTTGATTGCGGCACCGGCCCCAGCGGTGGCTAAAGCGGCGGCGTTAGGAGCCGTTGGTACCGCGGCAGGAATGGCATTAAAGAAAGCAGCTGGGAGCGGGTATAAAAAAAGGAAAAAGGTCTAAGCCTACCAGGAACAGTTTACTAGTTCCAATCTCCAATTTCGATTTACTAGATGCTGCTAAAAAACTAGCAATAAAAAACTTCAGAGGTGTCTTTATGAAAGATTAGTTACCGGCACAACCAAACAGCGTTGAAACAGGTATCATTAATCTCGATAACAGCATCGGACCCGGAACCCACTGGGTTGCATACGCGATTGATCCACGTGCAATTGTTTATTTCGATTCATATGTATTAGCGCCGCTGAAGGAATTTATGCGTTATATAAACCGCTTAAAAACTTTTCATGAAATGAAGACTTGGTATTCCACGCTACCAACACAACAAAAGAATGATCCACGACTATGCGGCAACGAAGTATTAAATGTCTTTGACGCTATTTCAACATCTGGAAAACCACCTCATGTTGTTGTAAATGAATATACGAGTAATCGAAGTCGTCAACGAAGAGAATTTAGAAAGAGATTATACAGAAAAACATGATTGATATTTGGGGGAGACAATTATCAGCGCTGAAGAAACCCTCCGCCGATGGCGTTTCAACCGGTGATATAAAAAAATAATCGAAGATGAAATAGCTGAGACGTTGAACTTAGCAAGTGTTGATCTCAATGAAATAGTTGTATTTCAAGATCGTCAGGGTAAATTGAAAACTAGTAATTTTTCCCTGGATGATATTTTAGCTAAACAACGAGACGCAACAGAGAACACCGTTGCGTTATTTTCCGATCAGGGTAAACTCAAACCAGGCATACTCGTTTCGACGATTACGGATAAATTAAAAACTCTTAACGACGAGTTAAAATTCATACAAAGTTTTTTTGGTGATCCAGCGACAACATCACCGAATTTATCATTAATAAAAATTTATATGGACAATATAAAAACTGTCAATGACGAATTAAAATCAATTATGGCTTTCTTCGGCGAACCAGCGGTGATATCACCGAAGCTCACAGAAATAAAATCTTCTATGTTGGAACTAGCAACACTTCAATCTAGAATTGAAGAATACGTAAAACAGTTTTCAGTTTTTCGTAAAAATATTATAGATAAATTTATTGGAACCACGTTGTATAAAATTGACATAAAACTCCCGGATATTAAAAATCCATCGATGAGACGAAAAACTTCATCAAGGCAACCAAAAATGATTTTTCGAGGATGATAACAATCATTGAAAAAACAAAAATTCCTCATGAGAAAACCAATAACGTAGTATACACGATCCAACACGGATCATTTGCGTGGACTCATACAGACAATATACTAAGTATCACCGCGACCGTCAAAGGCATTTATCGAATAACAATAGTAACACCATCGACTCAATTTAATATATCATCGTCGATTTCATATGGGGTCAATAATACGATATCAACGATCATCGACAAGGATACAACTGAACGACTCACGATAACGACCACTGATAAATATTTAATTAGGGCTTTAGTAACATGGTATGTGGAATTCGTAGCGGATTTAAGTAAACAGCTAAATTGAAATCGTAAACTGATTTGGAAATAAAATGTCGTCATCATCGGTACCTTCGGTATCTCAATATCGCTATGATCAGGCCAGAGAGTTTCAGACTAAACTCAAAACTCTCACTGAGGGGTATCAAACAAAAATAAGAAAATACCAACGAAGAATCACCGCAGTTGATGTTACCGTGTACTCAGTGAGTGGTGTAATCTCCAGAGCCGGAATTATACTCTCCTCGGTGACAATGATTGCCCCGATAGCTGTTCCAATTTGTATATCAACGGCGACAACAATCGCGGGAATAATTTCGATAATAACAAAACAAAATATCATCATGCAGCCAGAGTAAACTGCAAGACTACATAATTAAATTTCATGTTGTATCAACCGCTTACTCGCAAATGTCCTCGTTGATATCGTCGTCGCTCGATAATACATTTATATCAGATAGTGAGTTCTCAGCGATGGTAAGTATTTATGATTCCGCGATGTCAAAATTAGAAATACAACATGAGTAAAATGACATTGACAACACCGCAGGAATTACTTCAACGAATAGTGAAGAACACGAACCCAGTACAAACCAGCATGATATCTATAATATCAACCAATCCTGAATTCAGTGTGAATTTCCCTATTCCGTATCCCGTGAAGGAGATAGCGCTAGCAAAACTACGAGTGTATCACAGTTGGCCTAATATTAGGTCGGTAGCATTTGGCGGTCAACAACCGAATAATTCCTCGGTATTTGCAAATAAAAATCGCGAAGACGGAACTCCAGACTGGAACGTTGTTTCACTGCCATCTGGGTCATACCAAATCGAACAAACCAATGCTGAATTTCAGCGTAGAATAAAATCAATTACTGGAGCAGAATCAAAAATCGCTATAACAGTCCACGAGCCGACATTATCATCTGCCATTGAGATAAACTCGCCTAGTTATGTCGTAGATATATATAACAGCTCGATAAGAACAATACTAGGATGGCCTGAAATCCCACCTAGACATGTTAACATACCACCTGAACCACAAAAATCCGATTATATCACCGACAGGATAAAACCCGATAATCCAGTAAAAAAAACTATAGCGGTTACAATAGGTTGAATATTTTCACTGGAATGATAGACGACCGCAACCGAAGATACTTCACAACTCGACGAGATAAAATCACCGAAAATTTCACAGCGTTCAATAACGATATTTCGCTGTTGTTAATATCTTTTAAATCCGGTACTCTCACCCGAGATGAATTTATCAGTGTCGTACAAACATGTAACAAAATCATTAATGACATGGAAACATTTCATTCTCAAATTATTCAAGAGGTATTAGGTGATAGTAATCCTAAAACGGAAACGAAGTTTGCGATAGTGTATAATACACGCGTAGAAGATATTCCTGCGTTCAAACTACATGGATATAATATATCAGAACTACAAAAATCTCTCAATGATGCCATCTATGAAGGTTTCAAAAAAATCCACGACACATGGAAAAAAACAGCACCACAACCACAAACAACTATCCTGACATATAATAATGACCCAGACGGCGGTGGTAGGCATATTGCTCCTCAAAATGTGAATATATCCTCGGTGATTGCATTGAATTTAGTATGTGATGTTATCGAAGGAAGCTATCAAATAAATCTCGAGCGATCAAATCAAGCTCAGCAGGGATATATTTTATATTCATTTGCACCAAAAGCTCCTCCAGGATTTCTAATTATTGAGTCTCCAATTAATCCGGTCTATATGCGATGTCATAATAATTCATTAACGAGAATTAATTTCATACTCACTGATCAATCCAATAATCTAATTGATTTACAAGGTGAAGTCTTACAAATTAGTCTGTGAAATCGTAGTGATTTTCATCGTAAAAGAATTGTTAACCCATAGCAGCAGAGGAGGCGGCGACAACGACAATGGCGTCTTTGAGGAAGCCTCAATTTACCTAATCGATGGGTTTTTTTTACAATTTTCTAGGAAACCTTGGTTTGTCAAATAGACCCTTCTATTTAATATTTACGAAAAGGGAGCCTCGTCGACGCCAGAAACGTTTGTCGGATTCGCCCCCTCCGATGTCTGTTTGTGAAATCGTAGTGATTTTCATTGTTAACCCGTTAGCAGCAGAAAGAGAGGGGCGATTTGTACTTCTCTAATGAGGATTGATTTTGAGAAATCCCTAATTTGACAAATAAGGCTCTAAAATCGTTAAGGCTCCATTTGGCAACAGGAGGCTTAAAATGTTTTGCTAAAATCCAACCCAATTAGAGACGTCTGATTTGCTTTCTCTGCTGCTTGCTATCGTTGAATATATATATATATATATATATATATATATATATATATATATATATATATATATATATATATACACATATATATATATATATATATATATATATATACGTATATATATATATATATATATATATATATATATATATATATATATATATATATATATATATATATATATATATATATATATATATGCTAGTAGCAAATAAGTAGGACAAATCATATAATAATGAATTGTTAGTGAAACAGCAAGAAAGATAACTGAACAATTGAAGAGTATATTAATGCAGACACATTAAACACAAAAGAGTAAAGTATATATTATTTACCATCACGTGTTGGAGGGTGCTGATCCATTTGCAATAATGACATAAACTGTGCGTCAGGAAAATCGTCTGCAAGTATGAATAGGCAAGTACCTGTAACGTCTATATACACAAATATATTATATTTATAATTTCATAAATACTTATGTGTGAAATTTAACGTTAGGACCATGTTAAAATGATAGCAAACCTATAGTAAATCACGTTACGATCAGAAGACGTAGCAACAGCACTATTTGTAAAATGGCCGTTGTAGCAGCAATATTAGCCATCAAATAGGCACCATTGCAACCTCGGGCCAGCTAGACATCCTAGAAAACTTCATTTTAAATCTTTATATCAGTATAAATTGTGGTTCATAAGAGTAGTTTTAACACGATTTTCAAGCTAGCTGTCATCTTGGCCATTGCGATTGACGAATCAACCCAGCTATCATTTTAGACAAACTATGTATCAAAAGACGTCCTATAGTGAAAACCTCTTGCTGACATGATTTTCTATTTAAACGGCGTGGCGACAGGATTGATTCAATATGGCATTTATGGTAACAATATTTGACATGACAATGACATCATTGTCATGTACGACGAACTAGAAAGCGTACAAAAATGGTCTTGTGAAGGTTCAATATGACTTTCCGTTCAAAATAAGCAGCACTAATGGGATTTCAACATCACAGCCATTGCAAACATTGCGTTTGGAAATCATATCAATGCCATTACATTATAGGGGCAACTAGATAGCATACAAAGTTTACTAATGAAGACCTCTTGGTCATATGGTTATACATTCCAAAGGTGTAGCAATAACAAGATGTTACCGATGGTCGCTATGGCGTCCATGGTAGAAGTCCGACGCACAGATTTCAGATATGACTAATATTCCATGAGTCAAATGTGTATGCATCCTTTGAAGGCATTACACCACAAAGTTTAGGAAGAGTGACAATAATAGATTGTACCAAATGATAGACGAACACATTAATATCATGCTACCACATAAGATTGATGTCTAGGATAAGATGAGCTGGCAGCTACAGATTCCGCAAGAATGAAAGCATGATAACGATTTTTAAATGTACCCATACAATGTAAATGTCATCCGAGATAATGAGGGTGCGGGCACAATGAGGCGCGCGATATATAGGTTGAGCATGTCTGTTGTAGCATACTAACACGTGCTTTGTATAGAGTAAGGCAATGGGTTGAATTGAAAAATCATAATATAAACATTGCGTACTGTAAACAGTGTTAGCTATTTGTCTACCTTCTATCAATATTTCTTAAGAATCATAGATGTAATATTCTCACACAAAATTAATTTGCAAAATTCTGAAATCTGTGTCAAAATTATATTGGTGCCTTGGGTTCAAGACATTTATTATGAATCAGGTCAAACATAATCTGGAATTGTATGATATTGCATAGCATTTATCTGATTTAGACATGTAACACTTAGGACACAACTATTGTGTCAAAACATGGGGAATAATGTTTTAAAAATGTATTATGTATTTTCTTTGGATTATCTCTGTATCATTTAAAATATACTTAGCTATGCTTCCTCAGTAAATGAAATATTAGTGACAGCTCTATAAATAAACAAGCTCTTATTATGATGTTATTTAATCCTGACAGTTTCACTGCAGACAAAACAAAAATCACGAATGTCCTTAACATTTAAATCTTTTTGTTTTATTGGCTAATACTTATAATACTACATTTTCGATTCTTACTATATTGATCACTGTACGTGACATTAACATAAGCATCACTTGTACGTTTGATTGACATATTTAGGAAACATTCTCATTATGACACTTATTTTGTGAAAAGAAAACTTGTACCATTGCCCTCTATTACGTATCAGAAGATAATGAGAAATTTGGTCTTTATAAGGTTATATGGTAGCATTGCATATGCTACAACAATTCAGAGCTATAGCTAGGAAATGTGCAAGGCCGCTCATCATTAAATTTATCTTAATCTTTTTTATATGAACCTTCAGGGCAAATGTAATTAAATTTAGAACAATTTATAGCTTATTAACAAGATTTTGCATTAGCTATGTCAATGCCAATGTTTTCGCGAACAATAGTATTAAGAAATATTTACAAATCTGCTCATCGTTTAACCTCTGAAGGTATTGTTAAGACAAACCTTTGCAAATAATTTAGATCAATTCTAATAATAAATGCGGATGCTAATGGTTTCACAGATTGATGTTTTTGTTTGTAGATGGACAGTTTGAAACAATTTATATTTCCATTCACCTTAGCAGTGGGTGACAAACAGCTCATTCAATGTATTAGAAATCTCTGAGAGTACTCAACAGATCCTTGAAATAAGACCTGTTCATATCATAACAGTTCAATCATATCCATATTCCATGATTTTCTTTTAGATGTGTTCTAACAGTTTGTTTTAAACGCATACCTGACTGATCGTCAGATCTGATGATTGCTCTTGATGAACCTGGTACAGAGTTCTTATCTTTAACTTCTCTCCCGTCAGTCCTTCCTTCGTTTTCACCAAACATTACATGAACATTGCCATCATCTCGACCATTTTCGACAGCCCCTTTCAATATTGTTGAAGTTGCTGAAATCGTAGTCAAACCAATAAATTTCTAAAACTCAGAGGAATACGAAATGTTGCCGTTATATAATTTGTATCCTTATTGACAAGAATGATTTATGTACGTGGATTGGAAATAAATAATAAAGAATAGAAGAGTCAGAGATAACACAAATGTTAACGTACACATTAGAAAGTTAATTTACAGAACTGATAAATAAATCATTACGTTCCTATCTAAACTCAGAAAAGATATGTCAAGTATTCTTTCAATATAAAAAGTTTAATCATTATTTCTCAACATGTGTCCGTTGTTTATGACAAGAATTGTCGAATTGTTAATGGTTTTGTGTCTGAAGGTTCGCACCTTGATGTGCATTGAAAGTAAGAGAACTGAACATACAGCTTTTAAAGCCGTATTTTGGGCAAGCCAGTAGTATAATAATTGCGATCGCAGGTAAGTGATTGCATTATATTTTCGGATCAAAGGAGTATCGTAAATCCACCCTTGACACACGGTTGGGAGGGGGCAGTGTCTCATCATTATATGAATCAACATCCACTCGGAATTGATCAAGGCGTGGCAAACATTAGAATCGCAAGTTTAAATATATTATCTTGAGAACTATACGTCAGTAGTCACTAAAACCATCTTACGTGAATAAATAGAAGATAGCTATTCCGATGTCATTCGAAATAGGCGGAAATTTTGTATATTCTGGGAATTAAACGGAGCTACAGGTCAGTGACTATTTGCTATATTGTTGTGTAATATAATACTGAAAAGTATTGTACTTTAGTACAGAAATGCATCTGATTATCTGATAGTGTTCTGTATAATCAGATTAAGAATGTATATATATATATATATATATATATATATATATATATATATATATGTACACATATCAGGAAGAATGTGTATTTCGATGGGCACGAATACGTGACCAAAACCGGTTATCGCTTATCTGATGGTTTTAATGTTGAGTGTGAGTTTATATGACTTGGGACGAGAGGAAATTACCCCCATTGGAGTCCAATGATGTCTTTGTCAGCTCTTGTCATGACTTTGTTGAAAGTGTCTGTCATCACTTTGAAATCATAATCCACCACAATGAGTGGAGCAAATGTTCCTCCAATTGTTGCTTGGAATAACTTGCATATGTTAGGGTCCTTCAGTTGTTCATGGTTGAAATTGAGCCTTATTTTCTTTTTGCTTGTTAATTTTCTTCAGCCTCACTCGGATGTTCATAATCACATCATGGTCACTCCCAACATCAACACCTGAGAACGTCCTTGTTTTTGCTATATTGATGCCAGCTCGGTAACGGTTTTGAGCCAGTATTTAGTCGATCTGGTTATGATTGGTTCCATTTTGGTGCGTGCCATGTCCAGCATCGTGAAGCTTTCTGTTGGCCCATGGTGTTGGCTAGTACCAAATTGTTGTAGCTAGCGACCTCGAGCAGCCGTCTTCCTCCTTCATTGGTCTTTTAGAGCATCTTTGCCAACTTTGGTATTCCAGTCTCCTTGGATGATGATGTTTTTTTATACTTACCATATTTATAATACCCTGGCCTTTGTTGTAAAACACCTATATTTCTTCATCATCATGATCAGTAGTTGGAGCATAGACTTGGATAATTGTGATATTAAAGGTAGATGCTTTCAGACGAATGGAGATGATTCTGCTAGATGTGCTGCGACATTCAATCACATATCCCTTTATGGTTGTATTTACAAGGAAGACTACTCCATTTATGGAATTGTCCAACTCTCCACTGTAGTATAATATATACCCATCTTTTGTTTGGTATTCTAGTATTTTCCATCTGACATCGCAGAGTCCTAGAATGTATGCGCTGATAAAAAAAATTCAGAATTCTATTCGGGACTCTCTTGCATTTTGTAGTGACGTAAGTGTGTTTGCCCCGTTATTTACTATCGTAGAAGAAATACGAACAGATTTGGGTGGAGATTATGAATTGAAAAAGGAAGTTAATTCTATGATTAGAAATATACGAGCGTTAATTCAAGAAAACGAAACAAAAACGCTGGATACAACTAACGATTTGACAGTATAAATACATCACTGTTGCAAATACAATGGAAGGTATATAATTGATCAAACAACACGGAAGTAAATTAACTGGAAAATGTTTTTTTTTTTGTTGTTTATCTATCTGAGTCGGGTTAAAACGTAGAAATTATTTGATGATGACAAAATCACTACATCGTACATTAATTGGAAATTGCTTTACTGTTTTAATAATGGTCAACGAAGTTTTAACAACTAGATTGGCTCGTGAAAGATTAGATGCAATTAAGAGATTTATACCAATCCGCGACTCTGTCAGAAATAAACTACAAGCTAGACAGAGTTTACAAACGGATTTTACTGCGGGATCTGAAGAGTTGTTTAAACCAATAACCATAGCAACGAAAGGAGTAATATCAGCTACTGAGCGAGCTATATACGGAAATGTCCCCGAGACGGGCGAAAAAAGAAAAGAAAAACCTCTTATTGGTGAACTTGAAAAAATAGCAACGGAAACTGAAAAAAATAGCAAGAAGATCCAAACAAACAAAAAAATCCTTAAGAACGCTTCCCGGTGATATAGTAACTGTTGTAAGACAACAGGGACAATAACGAGAACAACAAGAACGAGAAGAACGAGAAGAACGAGAACAACGGGAACAAGAAGAACAAGCACTTCTTGAAGAATTTGAAGAAATTACTAGTAGACCACCACGAGAACTTATTACTAGACCACCTGAACCAGAAGATCAATAAGGCGCTGTTACAATAGAAAACTATCCAACTGAAAGGATATTTACGGCTGATGCGTTAAATATAATTAAAGATATCACAAACGACGCTGAGTTAGTTAAATTTACTAAAAACAATTTTAAACAAAGAAAAATATATTTAAAAGATGATAAGTCTAAAGATTTTATAAAAGACAGCACCGTCTGGAGGAAAAATATTTTTAGCAAACCGTAGGAAAACTAGAATCACAAAAGAAATAAAATATGATTATGCTAAATTTGATGCTATGATACAAGTTGTTACAGAACCACCACCAGCATATTCAGAAGACCCAATCCCAGATGATATACAAATAATGGCAGAAGCTGATTCTGAAAAAGGTGCAACTGGTATCACTAAAAAATCATTCGGGAAGGAATTAAGAGATTCCAGTGGGATATCAGGTAGTGGTCTTATTAATTGTCCTTGTAATATTCTCAGCGATATAAAACGATTAGAAGTTCTCATCGGAGGAAAACGAGCTGGAAATAACTCACCGGAGATAATTAATGAAACAGCTGATATTTGCAGGCGGTTATTTCAAGGCGGTATCATGGATATCAAAACATACCGAGATTTCATTAACAAGTTAGTGGAAAATTCTACGGATGGTTATCACAGTGACTAATCTGATGACGAAGTCATCGCATTAGATAAATATCATTAAAATAAGATGATCATACACTACAACCATGATAAACCAACCAGCGTCTATGTAGTAAACTCACGATTTCCAGTTTATAGCGCGTATTATGGTGATGGTCTCGGTGATACCATTGCAGGGTTATTTGCAAGAATGGCTCCAAAAGTGGCGCCGCTAGCAAATCAGTTATCAATGAAAGCCATTGATGTTATTCGTGATAAGGGTATTAGCGATCTTGGAGATGCTGCCGGGAAAGCATTTTCCGCCGCGAAAGATAAACTAATAGCGCTAGTTCGGCTTCGAAGGAAACCACAATTGGGACCACCGCCATCTACAGCGGAAATGCCTGCGCGGGTTAGTAAAATAATAAATAACGCAGTAGATCAGAAATTAGCGTCGTTGATGACTCCGTCATACACCAACGACCAAAGCAACCTCGCAAATATGATAGCGGGAAGTGGCTTAAATAAACTACGACGTGGTCGTCAACGATCACGACGATGATTTAGATCAATATATAATAAAATGTTCAAACGGTCACCTGATCCAGCCTTTGATATGGATGCCTCAGTGCTCAAAGATGATTTCGTACGTGATTATCAATTTCATTCTTATCACGCAGTACAACCAGATCTCCGATCAAGAATTGAACTTCAAGTTCATAATACCAGTAAATACTTTTTGCCCTGTGAAGCATTTATCAAAGTAGAAGGAGAACTTGTAACAGCTGCTGATACCCCTGCTGTACCAGCACCATATCCACTTGATGCTCAAGTTGGTTTTGTCAATAATGGTATCATGGCGTTATTTGAGAGTGCAAGATATCTCATTGATTGAAAAGAAATTGAGTCAATAGAACGTGATGTTGATGTGGCCACAACAATAATAGGGCTAGCAAGATATTCCGATGATTATACAAGATCGGCAGGTCCTTCTATGATGTTTGCAAAGGATGCTAAAAATCCTGGTGAAAAGAAATCAATTTGTGGTAAGAAGACCAAAAAATAATGCTGGAAATGCTAATGTTGATGTTGAGGATATGATTATAAACAATGATCCTACTTTCAATCTAGGAGCTGCAACACGCATGTCAATGTTGGAAGGAGCGCGTAGATCATTTTCATGCGCGATTCCACTGCATCATATATTTGGATTCTGCAGAAATGTCCAAAGAGTTATCTATGGAGCAAAGCATACAGTAGTACTAGTGCGAAAAGGTACTGATAATGACGCAATTTGGAGGATTCCAGCGGATGCTGCACATCCAGAAAATGATCCCGGTAAAGTCGTTTAAACAAAACTATCATTATGGATGCCAGTACTGACTCCATCAATGACCACAGAAGGACGATTACTATCATTTATAGATCAAGGAGGAAAATCATTACTAAGTTGGCTAACAACAACAACGGATATTGTACAATCAACTGTTAACGGTATATTCACATGGTACCTGGCATCAAAACAAGGTGTTTCAGCTCCGCGTCATATATTTATTGCGTTACAGGATAACACAAGAGTTGTCAATCAACTCTCCAGCCATATGATATTTGATCAATTAGGTGTTAAAGACATCTCACTGAGAATAAACGGCCACCAGGAACCATCCGAAGATGTACAACTTAATTACGGTCAAAACCATATTGCACTCGTGTATCATCGCCTGTTGTCATATATGGGACGCGATCAAAATGTTGATATCGGTCTACAAATATCACAACATGATTTTAGAACCCTTTATCCGATCTATTACTTTTCATTGGAACATCTTGATTTAACAAGACAATCCGTCGTTGATATACATTTTAGAGCTAGTGTACTTCGTGGTGTTATCGCCGAATACAGAGCGGTTGCTGTCATTCTCAGTGATATATCAATGCTACTTGAAGGTATTGGTGGACGAATGAGAGTAATTGATGCACCAGTGGATAACATGTAACAATTAGATCAATCTGTTATTGTATACTGAAATACAGTTATATTAGTGTTACGTTAACTCCCGGTCAACTCAAGAAATTGCAATCGGAATCAGCTAAAAAATGCGGAACCACAATAACACTGAAACCTAATCAGATGACTGGCGGGACGAATAAATTGTCACTGACAACTCGTCAAGTAAAACACTTCAATGATGCGTTCAAAGATAGAAAAGGCGTTCAGATAACTCTCTCTGCAGCTGCGATCAAAAACATGAATAAATCAGGCGGTATATTCCCGTTGTTAGCTGCGATTCCAGCGTTGATTGCGGCACCGGCCCCAGCGGTGGCTAAAGCGGCGGCGTTAGGAGCCGTTGGTACCGCGGCAGGAATGGCATTAAAGAAAGCAGCTGGGAGCGGGTATAAAAAAAGGAAAAAGGTCTAAGCCTACCAAGAACAGTTTACTAGTTCCAATCTCCAATTTTGATTTACTAGATGCTGCTAAAAAACTAGCAATAAAAAACTTCAGAGGTGTCTTTATGAAAGATTAGTTACCGGCACAACCAAACAGCGTTGAAACAGGTATCATTAATCTCGATAACAGCATCGGACCCGGAACCCACTGGGTTGCATACGCGATTGATCCACGTGCAATTGTTTATTTCGATTCATATGTATTAGCGCCGCTGAAGGAATTTATGCGTTATATAAACCGCTTAAAAACTTTTCATGAAATGAAGACTTGGTATTCCACGCTACCAACACAACAAAAGAATGATCCACGACTATGCGGCAACGAAGTATTAAATGTCTTTGACGCTATTTCAACATCTGGAAAACCACCTCATGTTGTTGTAAATGAATATACGAGTAATCGAAGTCGTCAACGAAGAGAATTTAGAAAGAGATTATACAGAAAAACATGATTGATATTTGGGGGAGACAATTATCAGCGCTGAAGAAACCCTCCGCCGATGGCGTTTCAACCGGTGATATAAAAAAATAATCGAAGATGAAATAGCTGAGACGTTGAACTTAGCAAGTGTTGATCTCAATGAAATAGTTGTATTTCAAGATCGTCAGGGTAAATTGAAAACTAGTAATTTTTCCCTGGATGATATTTTAGCTAAACAACGAGACGCAACAGAGAACACCGTTGCGTTATTTTCCGATCAGGGTAAACTCAAACCAGGCATACTCGTTTCGACGATTACGGATAAATTAAAAACTCTTAACGACGAGTTAAAATTCATACAAAGTTTTTTTGGTGATCCAGCGACAACATCACCGAATTTATCATTAATAAAAATTTATATGGACAATATAAAAACTGTCAATGACGAATTAAAATCAATTATGGCTTTCTTCGGCGAACCAGCGGTGATATCACCGAAGCTCACAGAAATAAAATCTTCTATGTTGGAACTATCAACACTTCAATCTAGAATTGAAGAATACGTAAAACAGTTTTCAGTTTTTCGTAAAAATATTATAGATAAATTTATTGGAACCACGTTGTATAAAATTGACATAAAACTCCCGGATATTAAAAATCCATCGATGAGACGAAAAACTTCATCAAGGCAACCAAAAATGATTTTTCGAGGATGATAACAATCATTGAAAAAACAAAAATTCCTCATGAGAAAACCAATAACGTAGTATACACGATCCAACACGGATCATTTGCGTGGACTCATACAGACAATATACTAAGTATCACCGCGACCGTCAAAGGCATTTATCGAATAACAATAGTAACACCATCGACTCAATTTAATATATCATCGTCGATTTCATATGGGGTCAATAATACGATATCAACGATCATCGACAAGGATACAACTGAACGACTCACGATAACGACCACTGATAAATATTTAATTAGGACTTTAGTAACATGGTATGTGGAATTCGTAGCGGATTTAAGTAAACAGCTAAATTGAAATCGTAAACTGATTTGGAAATAAAATGTCGTCATCATCGGTACCTTCGGTATCTCAATATCGCTATGATCAGGCCAGAGAGTTTCAGACTAAACTCAAAACTCTCACTGAGGGGTATCAAACAAAAATAAGAAAATACCAACGAAGAATCACCGCAGTTGATGTTACCGTGTACTCAGTGAGTGGTGTAATCTCCAGAGCCGGAATTATACTCTCCTCGGTGACAATGATTGCCCCGATAGCTGTTCCAATTTGTATATCAACGGCGACAACAATCGCGGGAATAATTTCGATAATAACAAAACAAAATATCATCATGCAGCCAGAGTAAACTGCAAGACTACATAATTAAATTTCATGTTGTATCAACCGCTTACTCGCAAATGTCCTCGTTGATATCGTCGTCGCTCGATAATACATTTATATCAGATAGTGAGTTCTCAGCGATGGTAAGTATTTATGATTCCGCGATGTCAAAATTAGAAATACAACATGAGTAAAATGACATTGACAACACCGCAGGAATTACTTCAACGAATAGTGAAGAACACGAACCCAGTACAAACCAGCATGATATCTATAATATCAACCAATCCTGAATTCAGTGTGAATTTCCCTATTCCGTATCCCGTGAAGGAGATAGCGCTAGCAAAACTACGAGTGTATCACAGTTGGCCTAATATTAGGTCGGTAGCATTTGGCGGTCAACAACCGAATAATTCCTCGGTATTTGCAAATAAAAATCGCGAAGACGGAACTCCAGACTGGAACGTTGTTTCACTGCCATCTGGGTCATACCAAATCGAACAAACCAATGCTGAATTTCAGCGTAGAATAAAATCAATTACTGGAGCAGAATCAAAAATCGCTATAACAGTCCACGAGTCGACATTATCATCTGCCATTGAGATAAACTCGCCTAGTTATGTCGTAGATATATATAACAGCTCGATAAGAACAATACTAGGATGGCCTGAAATCCCACCTAGACATGTTAACATACCACCTGAACCACAAAAATCCGATTATATCACCGACAGGATAAAACCCGATAATCCAGTAAAAAAAACTATAGCGGTTACAATAGGTTGAATATTTTCACTGGAATGATAGACGACCGCAACCGAAGATACTTCACAACTCGACGAGATAAAATCACCGAAAATTTCACAGCGTTCAATAACGATATTTCGCTGTTGTTAATATCTTTTAAATCCGGTACTCTCACCCGAGATGAATTTATCAGTGTCGTACAAACATGTAACAAAATCATTAATGACATGGAAACATTTCATTCTCAAATTATTCAAGAGGTATTAGGTGATAGTAATCCTAAAACGGAAACGAAGTTTGCGATAGTGTATAATACACGCGTAGAAGATATTCCTGCGTTCAAACTACATGGATATAATATATCAGAACTACAAAAATCTCTCAATGATGCCATCTATGAAGGTTTCAAAAAAATCCACGACACATGGAAAAAAACAGCACCACAACCACAAACAACTATCCTGACATATAATAATGACCCAGACGGCGGTGGTAGGCATATTGCTCCTCAAAATGTGAATATATCCTCGGTGATTGCATTGAATTTAGTATGTGATGTTATCGAAGGAAGCTATCAAATAAATCTCGAGCGATCAAATCAAGCTCAGCAGGGATATATTTTATATTCATTTGCACCAAAAGCTCCTCCAGGATTTCTAATTATTGAGTCTCCAATTAATCCGGTCTATATGCGATGTCATAATAATTCATTAACGAGAATTAATTTCATACTCACTGATCAATCCAATAATCTAATTGATTTACAAGGTGAAGTCTTACAAATTAGTCTGTGAAATCGTAGTGATTTTCATCGTAAAAGAATTGTTAACCCATAGCAGCAGAGGAGGCGGCGACAACGACAATGGCGTCTTTGAGGAAGCCTCAATTTACCTAATCGATGGTTTTTTTTTACAATTTTCTAGGAAACCTTGGTTTGTCAAATAGACCCTTCTATTTAATATTTACGAAAAGGGAGCCTCGTCGACGCCAGAAACGTTTGTCGGATTCGCCCCCTCCGATGTCTGTTTGTGAAATCGTAGTGATTTTCATTGTTAACCCGTTAGCAGCAGAAAGAGAGGGGCGATTTGTACTTCTCTAATGAGGATTGATTTTGAGAAATCCCTAATTTGACAAATAAGGCTCTAAAATCGTTAAGGCTCCATTTGGCAACAGGAGGCTTAAAATGTTTTGCTAAAATCCAACCCAATTAGAGACGTCTGATTTGCTTTCTCTGCTGCTTGCTATCGTTGAATATATATATATATATATATATATATATATATATATATATATATATATATATATATATACACACATATATATATATATATATATATATATATATATACGTATATATATATATATATATATATATATATATATATATATATATATATATATATATATATATATATATATATGCTAGTAGCAAATAAGTAGGACAAATCATATAATAATGAATTGTTAGTGAAACAGCAAGAAAGATAACTGAACAATTTAAGAGTATATTAATGCAGACACATTAAACACAAAAGAGTAAAGTATATATTATTTACCATCACGTGTTGGAGGGTGCTGATCCATTTGCAGTAATGACATAAACTGTGCGTCAGGAAAATCGTCTGCAAGTATGAATAGGCAAGTACCTGTAACGTCTATATACACAAATATATTATATTTATAATTTCATAAATACTTATGTGTGAAATTTAACGTTAGGACCATGTTAAAATGATAGCAAACCTATAGTAAATCACGTTACGATCAGAAGAAGTAGCAACAGCACTATTTGTAAAATGGCCGTTGTAGCAGCAATATTAGCCATCAAATAGGCACCATTGCAACCTCGGGCCAGCTAGACATCCTAGAAAACTTCATTTTAAATCTTTATATCAGTATAAATTGTGGTTCATAAGAGTAGTTTTAACACGATTTTCAAGCTAGCTGTCATCTTGGCCATTGCGATTGACGAATCAACCCAGCTATCATTTTAGACAAACTATGTATCAAAAGACGTCCTATAGTGAAAACCTCTTGCTGACATGATTTTCTATTTAAACGGCGTGGCGACAGGATTGATTCAATATGGCATTTATGGTAACAATATTTGACATGACAATGACATCATTGTCATGTACGACGAACTAGAAAGCGTACAAAAATGGTCTTGTGAAGGTTCAATATGACTTTCCGTTCAAAATAAGCAGCACTAATGGGATTTCAACATCACAGCCATTGCAAACATTGCGTTTGGAAATCATATCAATGCCATTACATTATAGGGGCAACTAGATAGCATACAAAGTTTACTAATGAAGACCTCTTGGTCATATGGTTATACATTCCAAAGGTGTAGCAATAACAAGATGTTACCGATGGTCGCTATGGCGTCCATGGTAGAAGTCCGACGCACAGATTTCAGATATGACTAATATTCCATGAGTCAAATGTGTATGCATCCTTTGAAGGCATTACACCACAAAGTTTAGGAAGAGTGACAATAATAGATTGTACCAAATGATAGACGAACACATTAATATCATGCTACCACATAAGATTGATGTCTAGGATAAGATGAGCTGGCAGCTACAGATTCCGCAAGAATGAAAGCATGATAACGATTTTTAAATGTACCCATACAATGTAAATGTCATCCGAGATAATGAGGGTGCGGGCACAATGAGGCGCGCGATATATAGGTTGAGCATGTCTGTTGTAGCATACTAACACGTGCTTTGTATAGAGTAAGGCAATGGGTTGAATTGAAAAATCATAATATAAACATTGCGTACTGTAAACAGTGTTAGCTATTTGTCTACCTTCTATCAATATTTCTTAAGAATCATAGATGTAATATTCTCACACAAAATTAATTTGCAAAATTCTGAAATCTGTGTCAAAATTATATTGGTGCCTTGGGTTCAAGACATTTATTATGAATCAGGTCAAACATAATCTGGAATTGTATGATATTGCATGTCTGATTTAGACATGTAACACTTAGGACACAACTATTGTGTCAAAACATGGGGAATAATGTTTTAAAAATGTATTATGTATTATGTATTTTCTTTGGATTATCTCTGTATCATTTAAAATATACTTAGCTATGCTTCCTCAGTAAATGAAATATTAGTGACAGCTCTATAAATAAACAAGCTCTTATTATGATGTTATTTAATCCTGACAGTTTCACTGCAGACAAAACAAAAATCACGAATGTCCTTAACATTTAAATCTTTTTGTTTTATTGGCTAATACTTATAATACTACATTTTCGATTCTTACTATATTGATCACTGTACGTGACATTAACATAAGCATCACTTGTACGTTTGATTGACATATTTAGGAAACATTCTCATTATGACACTTATTTTGTGAAAAGAAAACTTGTACCATTGCCCTCTATTACGTATCAGAAGATAATGAGAAATTTGGTCTTTATAAGGTTATATGGTAGCATTGCATATGCTACAACAATTCAGAGCTATAGCTAGGAAATGTGCAAGGCCGCTCATCATTAAATTTATCTTAATCTTTTTTATATGAACCTTCAGGGCAAATGTAATTAAATTTAGAACAATTTATAGCTTATTAACAAGATTTTGCATTAGCTATGTCAATGCCAATGTTTTCGCGAACAATAGTATTAAGAAATATTTACAAATCTGCTCATCGTTTAACCTCTGAAGGTATTGTTAAGACAAACCTTTGCAAATAATTTAGATCAATTCTAATAATAAATGCGGATGCTAATGGTTTCACAGATTGATGTTTTTGTTTGTAGATGGACAGTTTGAAACAATTTATATTTCCATTCACCTTAGCAGTGGGTGACAAACAGCTCATTCAATGTATTAGAAATCTCTGAGAGTACTCAACAGATCCTTGAAATAAGACCTGTTCATATCATAACAGTTCAATCATATCCATATTCCATGATTTTCTTTTAGATGTGTTCTAACAGTTTGTTTTAAACGCATACCTGACTGATCGTCAGATCTGATGATTGCTCTTGATGAACCTGGTACAGAGTTCTTATCTTTAACTTCTCTCCCGTCAGTCCTTCCTTCGTTTTCACCAAACATTACATGAACATTGCCATCATCTCGACCATTTTCGACAGCCCCTTTCAATATTGTTGAAGTTGCTGAAATCGTAGTCAAACCAATAAATTTCTAAAACTCAGAGGAATACGAAATGTTGCCGTTATATAATTTTTATCCTTATTGACAAGAATGATTTATGTACGTGGATTGGAAATAAATAATAAAGAATAGAAGAGTCAGAGATAACACAAATGTTAACGTACACATTAGAAAGTTAATTTACAGAACTGATAAATAAATCATTACGTTCCTATCTAAACTCAGAAAAGATATGTCAAGTATTCTTTCAATATAAAAAGTTTAATCATTATTTCTCAACATGTGTCCGTTGTTTATGACAAGAATTGTCGAATTGTTAATGGTTTTGTGTCTGAAGGTTCGCACCTTGATGTGCATTGAAAGTAAGAGAACTGAACATACAGCTTTTAAAGCCGTATTTTGGGCAAGCCAGTAGTATAATAATTGCGATCGCAGGTAAGTGATTGCATTATATTTTCGGATCAAAGGAGTATCGTAAATCCACCCTTGACACACGGTTGGGAGGGGGCAGTGTCTCATCATTATATGAATCAACATCCACTCGGAATTGATCAAGGCGTGGCAAACATTAGAATCGCAAGTTTAAATATATTATCTTGAGAACTATACGTCAGTAGTCACTAAAACCATCTTACGTGAATAAATAGAAGATAGCTATTCCGATGTCATTCGAAATAGGCGGAAATTTTGTATATTCTGGGAATTAAACGGAGCTACAGGTCAGTGACTATTTGCTATATTGTTGTGTAATATAATACTGAAAAGTATTGTACTTTAGTACAGAAATGCATCTGATTATCTGATAGTGTTCTGTATAATCAGATTAAGAATGTATATATATATATATATATATATATATATATATATATATATATATATATATATATGTACACATATCAGGAAGAATGTGTATTTCGATGGGCACGAATACGTGACCAAAACCGGTTATCACTTATCTGATGGTTTTAATGTTGAGTGTGAGTTTATATGACTTGGGACGAGAGGAAATTACCCCCATTGGAGTCCAATGATGTCTTTGTCAGCTCTTGTCATGACTTTGTTGAAAGTGTCTGTCATCACTTTGAAATCATAATCCACCACAATGAGTGGAGCAAATGTTCCTCCAATTGTTGCTTGGAATAACTTGCATATGTTAGGGTCCTTCAGTTGTTCATGGTTGAAATTGAGCCTTATTTTCTTTTTGCTTGTTAATTTTCTTCAGCCTCACTCGGATGTTCATAATCACATCATGGTCACTCCCAACATCAACACCTGAGAACGTCCTTGTTTTTGCTATATTGATGCCAGCTCGGTAACGGTTTTGAGCCAGTATTTAGTCGATCTGGTTATGATTGGTTCCATTTTGGTGCGTGCCATGTCCAGCATCGTGAAGCTTTCTGTTGGCCCATGGTGTTGGCTAGTACCAAATTGTTGTAGCTAGCGACCTCGAGCAGCCGTCTTCCTCCTTCATTGGTCTTTTAGAGCATCTTTGCCAACTTTGGTATTCCAGTCTCCTTGGATGATGATGTTTTTTTATACTTACCATATTTATAATACCCTGGCCTTTGTTGTAAAACACCTATATTTCTTCATCATCATGATCAGTAGTTGGAGCATAGACTTGGATAATTGTGATATTAAAGGTAGATGCTTTCAGACGAATGGAGATGATTCTGCTAGATGTGCTGCGACATTCAATCACATATCCCTTTATGGTTGTATTTACAAGGAAGACTACTCCATTTATGGAATTGTCCAACTCTCCACTGTAGTATAATATATACCCATCTTTTGTTTGGTATTCTAGTATTTTCCATCTGACATCGCAGAGTCCTAGAATGTATGCGCTGATAAAAAAAATTCAGAATTCTATTCGGGACTCTCTTGCATTTTGTAGTGACGTAAGTGTGTTTGCCCCGTTATTTACTATCGTAGAAGAAATACGAACAGATTTGGGTGGAGATTATGAATTGAAAAAGGAAGTTAATTCTATGATTAGAAATATACGAGCGTTAATTCAAGAAAACGAAACAAAAACGCTGGATACAACTAACGATTTGACAGTATAAATACATCACTGTTGCAAATACAATGGAAGGTATATAATTGATCAAACAACACGGAAGTAAATTAACTGGAAAATGTTTTTTTTTTTTGTTGTTTATCTATCTGAGTCGGGTTAAAACGTAGAAATTATTTGATGATGACAAAATCACTACATCGTACATTAATTGGAAATTGCTTTACTGTTTTAATAATGGTCAACGAAGTTTTAACAACTAGATTGGCTCGTGAAAGATTAGATGCAATTAAGAGATTTATACCAATCCGCGACTCTGTCAGAAATAAACTACAAGCTAGACAGAGTTTACAAACGGATTTTACTGCGGGATCTGAAGAGTTGTTTAAACCAATAACCATAGCAACGAAAGGAGTAATATCAGCTACTGAGCGAGCTATATACGGAAATGTCCCCGAGACGGGCGAAAAAAGAAAAGAAAAACCTCTTATTGGTGAACTTGAAAAAATAGCAACGGAAACTGAAAAAAATAGCAAGAAGATCCAAACAAACAAAAAAATCCTTAAGAACGCTTCCCGGTGATATAGTAACTGTTGTAAGACAACAGGGACAATAACGAGAACAACAAGAACGAGAAGAACGAGAAGAACGAGAACAACGGGAACAAGAAGAACAAGCACTTCTTGAAGAATTTGAAGAAATTACTAGTAGACCACCACGAGAACTTATTACTAGACCACCTGAACCAGAAGATCAATAAGGCGCTGTTACAATAGAAAACTATCCAACTGAAAGGATATTTACGGCTGATGCGTTAAATATAATTAAAGATATCACAAACGACGCTGAGTTAGTTAAATTTACTAAAAACAATTTTAAACAAAGAAAAATATATTTAAAAGATGATAAGTCTAAAGATTTTATAAAAGACAGCACCGTCTGGAGGAAAAATATTTTTAGCAAACCGTAGGAAAACTAGAATCACAAAAGAAATAAAATATGATTATGCTAAATTTGATGCTATGATACAAGTTGTTACAGAACCACCACCAGCATATTCAGAAGACCCAATCCCAGATGATATACAAATAATGGCAGAAGCTGATTCTGAAAAAGGTGCAACTGGTATCACTAAAAAATCATTCGGGAAGGAATTAAGAGATTCCAGTGGGATATCAGGTAGTGGTCTTATTAATTGTCCTTGTAATATTCTCAGCGATATAAAACGATTAGAAGTTCTCATCGGAGGAAAACGAGCTGGAAATAACTCACCGGAGATAATTAATGAAACAGCTGATATTTGCAGGCGGTTATTTCAAGGCGGTATCATGGATATCAAAACATACCGAGATTTCATTAACAAGTTAGTGGAAAATTCTACGGATGGTTATCACAGTGACTAATCTGATGACGAAGTCATCGCATTAGATAAATATCATTAAAATAAGATGATCATACACTACAACCATGATAAACCAACCAGCGTCTATGTAGTAAACTCACGATTTCCAGTTTATAGCGCGTATTATGGTGATGGTCTCGGTGATACCATTGCAGGGTTATTTGCAAGAATGGCTCCAAAAGTGGCGCCGCTAGCAAATCAGTTATCAATGAAAGCCATTGATGTTATTCGTGATAAGGGTATTAGCGATCTTGGAGATGCTGCCGGGAAAGCATTTTCCGCCGCGAAAGATAAACTAATAGCGCTAGTTCGGCTTCGAAGGAAACCACAATTGGGACCACCGCCATCTACAGCGGAAATGCCTGCGCGGGTTAGTAAAATAATAAATAACGCAGTAGATCAGAAATTAGCGTCGTTGATGACTCCGTCATACACCAACGACCAAAGCAACCTCGCAAATATGATAGCGGGAAGTGGCTTAAATAAACTACGACGTGGTCGTCAACGATCACGACGATGATTTAGATCAATATATAATAAAATGTTCAAACGGTCACCTGATCCAGCCTTTGATATGGATGCCTCAGTGCTCAAAGATGATTTCGTACGTGATTATCAATTTCATTCTTATCACGCAGTACAACCAGATCTCCGATCAAGAATTGAACTTCAAGTTCATAATACCAGTAAATACTTTTTGCCCTGTGAAGCATTTATCAAAGTAGAAGGAGAACTTGTAACAGCTGCTGATACCCCTGCTGTACCAGCACCATATCCACTTGATGCTCAAGTTGGTTTTGTCAATAATGGTATCATGGCGTTATTTGAGAGTGCAAGATATCTCATTGATTGAAAAGAAATTGAGTCAATAGAACGTGATGTTGATGTGGCCACAACAATAATAGGGCTAGCAAGATATTCCGATGATTATACAAGATCGGCAGGTCCTTCTATGATGTTTGCAAAGGATGCTAAAAATCCTGGTGAAAAGAAATCAATTTGTGGTAAGAAGACCAAAAAATAATGCTGGAAATGCTAATGTTGATGTTGAGGATATGATTATAAACAATGATCCTACTTTCAATCTAGGAGCTGCAACACGCATGTCAATGTTGGAAGGAGCGCGTAGATCATTTTCATGCGCGATTCCACTGCATCATATATTTGGATTCTGCAGAAATGTCCAAAGAGTTATCTATGGAGCAAAGCATACAGTAGTACTAGTGCGAAAAGGTACTGATAATGACGCAATTTGGAGGATTCCAGCGGATGCTGCACATCCAAAAATGATCCCGGTAAAGTCGTTTAAACAAAACTATCATTATGGATGCCAGTACTGACTCCATCAATGACCACAGAAGGACGATTACTATCATTTATAGATCAAGGAGGAAAATCATTACTAAGTTGGCTAACAACAACAACGGATATTGTACAATCAACTGTTAACGGTATATTCACATGGTACCTGGCATCAAAACAAGGTGTTTCAGCTCCGCGTCATATATTTATTGCGTTACAGGATAACACAAGAGTTGTCAATCAACTCTCCAGCCATATGATATTTGATCAATTAGGTGTTAAAGACGTCTCACTGAGAATAAACGGCCACCAGGAACCATCCGAAGATGTACAACTTAATTACGGTCAAAACCATATTGCACTCGTGTATCATCGCCTGTTGTCATATATGGGACGCGATCAAAATGTTGATATCGGTCTACAAATATCACAACATGATTTTAGAACCCTTTATCCGATCTATTACTTTTCATTGGAACATCTTGATTTAACAAGACAATCCGTCGTTGATATACATTTTAGAGCTAGTGTACTTCGTGGTGTTATCGCCGAATACAGAGCGGTTGCTGTCATTCTCAGTGATATATCAATGCTACTTGAAGGTATTGGTGGACGAATGAGAGTAATTGATGCACCAGTGGATAACATGTAACAATTAGATCAATCTGTTATTGTATACTGAAATACAGTTATATTAGTGTTACGTTAACTCCCGGTCAACTCAAGAAATTGCAATCGGAATCAGCTAAAAAATGCGGAACCACAATAACACTGAAACCTAATCAGATGACTGGCGGGACGAATAAATTGTCACTGACAACTCGTCAAGTAAAACACTTCAATGATGCGTTCAAAGATAGAAAAGGCGTTCAGATAACTCTCTCTGCAGCTGCGATCAAAAACATGAATAAATCAGGCGGTATATTCCCGTTGTTAGCTGCGATTCCAGCGTTGATTGCGGCACCGGCCACAGCGGTGGCTAAAGCGGCGGCGTTAGGAGCCGTTGGTACCGCGGCAGGAATGGCATTAAAGAAAGCAGCTGGGAGCGGGTATAAAAAAAGGAAAAAGGTCTAAGCCTACCAGGAACAGTTTACTAGTTCCAATCTCCAATTTTGATTTACTAGATGCTGCTAAAAAACTAGCAATAAAAAACTTCAGAGGTGTCTTTATGAAAGATTAGTTACCGGCACAACCAAACAGCGTTGAAACAGGTATCATTAATCTCGATAACAGCACCGGACCCGGAACCCACTGGGTTGCATACGCGATTGATCCACGTGCAATTGTTTATTTCGATTCATATGTATTAGCGCCGCTGAAGGAATTTATGCGTTATATAAACCGCTTAAAAACTTTTCATGAAATGAAGACTTGGTATTCCACGCTACCAACACAACAAAAGAATGATCCACGACTATGCGGCAACGAAGTATTAAATGTCTTTGACGCTATTTCAACATCTGGAAAACCACCTCATGTTGTTGTAAATGAATATACGAGTAATCGAAGTCGTCAACGAAGAGAATTTAGAAAGAGATTATACAGAAAAACATGATTGATATTTGGGGGAGACAATTATCAGCGCTGAAGAAACCCTCCGCCGATGGCGTTTCAACCGGTGATATAAAAAAATAATCGAAGATGAAATAGCTGAGACGTTGAACTTAGCAAGTGTTGATCTCAATGAAATAGTTGTATTTCAAGATCGTCAGGGTAAATTGAAAACTAGTAATTTTTCCCTGGATGATATTTTAGCTAAACAACGAGACGCAACAGAGAACACCGTTGCGTTATTTTCCGATCAGGGTAAACTCAAACCAGGCATACTCGTTTCGACGATTACGGATAAATTAAAAACTCTTAACGACGAGTTAAAATTCATACAAAGTTTTTTTGGTGATCCAGCGACAACATCACCGAATTTATCATTAATAAAAATTTATATGGACAATATAAAAACTGTCAATGACGAATTAAAATCAATTATGGCTTTCTTCGGCGAACCAGCGGTGATATCACCGAAGCTCACAGAAATAAAATCTTCTATGTTGGAACTAGCAACACTTCAATCTAGAATTGAAGAATACGTAAAACAGTTTTCAGTTTTTCGTAAAAATATTATAGATAAATTTATTGGAACCACGTTGTATAAAATTGACATAAAACTCCCGGATATTAAAAATCCATCGATGAGACGAAAAACTTCATCAAGGCAACCAAAAATGATTTTTCGAGGATGATAACAATCATTGAAAAAACAAAAATTCCTCATGAGAAAACCAATAACGTAGTATACACGATCCAACACGGATCATTTGCGTGGACTCATACAGACAATATACTAAGTATCACCGCGACCGTCAAAGGCATTTATCGAATAACAATAGTAACACCATCGACTCAATTTAATATATCATCGTCGATTTCATATGGGGTCAATAATACGATATCAACGATCATCGACAAGGATACAACTGAACGACTCACGATAACGACCACTGATAAATATTTAATTAGGGCTTTAGTAACATGGTATGTGGAATTCGTAGCGGATTTAAGTAAACAGCTAAATTGAAATCGTAAACTGATTTGGAAATAAAATGTCGTCATCATCGGTACCTTCGGTATCTCAATATCGCTATGATCAGGCCAGAGAGTTTCAGACTAAACTCAAAACTCTCACTGAGGGGTATCAAACAAAAATAAGAAAATACCAACGAAGAATCACCGCAGTTGATGTTACCGTGTACTCAGTGAGTGGTGTAATCTCCAGAGCCGGAATTATACTCTCCTCGGTGACAATGATTGCCCCGATAGCTGTTCCAATTTGTATATCAACGGTGACAACAATCGCGGGAATAATTTCGATAATAACAAAACAAAATATCATCATGCAGCCAGAGTAAACTGCAAGACTACATAATTAAATTTCATGTTGTATCAACCGCTTACTCGCAAATGTCCTCGTTGATATCGTCGTCGCTCGATAATACATTTATATCAGATAGTGAGTTCTCAGCGATGGTAAGTATTTATGATTCCGCGATGTCAAAATTAGAAATACAACATGAGTAAAATGACATTGACAACACCGCAGGAATTACTTCAACGAATAGTGAAGAACACGAACCCAGTACAAACCAGCATGATATCTATAATATCAACCAATCCTGAATTCAGTGTGAATTTCCCTATTCCGTATCCCGTGAAGGAGATAGCGCTAGCAAAACTACGAGTGTATCACAGTTGGCCTAATATTAGGTCGGTAGCATTTGGCGGTCAACAACCGAATAATTCCTCGGTATTTGCAAATAAAAATCGCGAAGACGGAACTCCAGACTGGAACGTTGTTTCACTGCCATCTGGGTCATACCAAATCGAACAAACCAATGCTGAATTTCAGCGTAGAATAAAATCAATTACTGGAGCAGAATCAAAAATCGCTATAACAGTCCACGAGCCGACATTATCATCTGCCATTGAGATAAACTCGCCTAGTTATGTCGTAGATATATATAACAGCTCGATAAGAACAATACTAGGATGGCCTGAAATCCCACCTAGACATGTTAACATACCACCTGAACCACAAAAATCCGATTATATCACCGACAGGATAAAACCCGATAATCCAGTAAAAAAAACTATAGCGGTTACAATAGGTTGAATATTTTCACTGGAATGATACATGACCGCAATCGAAGAAACTTCACAACTCGACGAGATAAAATCACTGAAAATTTCACAGCGTTCAATAACGATATTTCGCTGTTGTTAATATCTCTTAAATCCGGTATTCTCACCCGAGATGAATTTATCAGCGTCGTACAAACATGTAACAAAATCATTAATGACATGGAAACATTTCATTCTCAAATTATTCAAGAGGTATTAGGTGATAGTAATCCTAAAACGAAAACGGAGTTTGCGATAGTGTATAATACACGCGTAGAAGATATTCCTGCGTTCAAACTACATGGATATAATATATCAGAACTACAAAAATCTCTCAATGATGCCATCGATGAAGGTTTCAAAAAAATCCACGACACATGGAATAAAACAGCACCACAACCACAAACAACTATCCTGACATATAATAATGACCCAGACGGCGGTGGTAGGCATATTGCTCCTCAAAATGTGAATATATCTTCGGTGATTGCATTGAATTTAGTATGTGATGTTATCGAAGGAAGCTATCAAATAAATCTCGAGCGATCAAATCAAGCTCAGCAGGGATATATTTTATATTCATTTGCACCAAAAGCTCCTCCAGGATTTCTAATTATTGAGTCTCCAATTAATCCGGTCTATATGCGATGTCATAATAATTCATTAACGAGAATTAATTTCATACTCACTGATCAGTCCAATAATCTAATTGATTTACAAGGCGAAGTCTTACAAATTAGTCTGTGAAATCGTAGTGATTTGCATCGTAAAAGAATTGTTAACCCATAGCAGCAGAGGAGGCGGCGACAACGACAATGGCGTCTTTGAGGAAGCCTCAATTTACCAAATCGATGGGATTTTTTTTACAATTTTCTAGGAAACCTTGGTTTGTCAAATAGACCTATCTATTTAATATTTACGAAAAGGGAGCCTCGTCGACGCCAAAAACGTTTCTCGGATTCGCCCCCTCTGATGTCTGTTTGTGAAATCGTAGTGATTTTCATTATTAACCCGTTAGCAGCAGAAGGGGAGGGGCGAATTGTTCTTCTCTAATTAGGTTGGATTTTGAGAAACCCTTAATTTGACAAATAAGGCTCTAAAATCGTTAAGGCTCCATTTGGCAAAAGGAGGATTAAAATGTTTCGCTTAAAATCCAACCCAATTAGAGACGTCTGATTTGCTTTCTCTGCTGCTTGCTAACGTTGAATATATATATATATATATATATATATATATATATATATATATATATATATATGCTAGTAGCAAATAAGTAGGACAAATCATATAATAATGAATTGTTAGTGAAACAGCAAGAAAGATAACTGAACAATAGAAGAGTATATTAATGCAGACACATTAAACACAAAAGAGTAAAGTATATATTATTTACCATCACGTGTTGGAGTGTTCTGATCCATTTGCAGTAATGACATAAACTGTGCGTCAGGAAAATCGTCTGTAAGTATGAATAGGCAATTACCTGTAACGTCTATATACACAAATATATTATATTTATAATATCATAAATACTTATGTGTGAAATTTAACGTTAGGACCATGTTAAAATGATAGTAAACTTATAGTAAATCACGTTACGATCAGAAGAAGTAGCAACAGCACTATTTGTAAAATGGCCGTTGTAGCAGCAATATTAGCCATCAAATAGGCACCATTGCAACCTCGGGCCAGCTAGACATCCTAGAAAACTTCATTTTAAATCTTTATATCAGTATAAATTGTGGTTCATAAGAGTAGTTTTAACACGATTTTCAAGCTAACTGTCATCTTGGCCATTGCGATTGACGAATCAACCCAGCTATCATTTTAGACAAACTATGTATCAAAAGACGTCCTATAGTGAAAACCTCATGCTGACATGATTTTCTATTTAAACGGCGTGGCGATAGTATTGATTCAATATGGCATTTATGGTAACAATATTTGACATGACAATGACATCATTGTCATGTACGACGAACTAGAAAGCGTACAAAAATGGTCTTGTGAAGGTTCAATATGACTTTCCGTTCAATATAAGCAGCACTAATGGGATTTCAACATCACAGCCATTGCGAATATTGTGTTTGGAAATCATATCAATGCCATTACATTATAGGGGCAACTAGATAGCATACAAAGTTTACTAATGAAGACCTCTTGGTCATATGGTTATACATTCCAAAGGTGTAGCAATAACAAGATGTTACCGATGGTCGCTATGGCGTCCATGGTAGAAGTCCGACGCACAGATTTCAGATATGACTAATATTCCATGAGTCAAATGTGTATGCATCCTTTGAAGGCATTACACCACAAAGTTTAGGAAGAGTGACAATAATAGATTGTACCAAATGATAGACGAACACATTAATATCATGCTACCACATAAGATTGATGTCTAGGATAAGATGAGCTGGCAGCTACAGATTCCGCAAGAATGAAAGCATGATAACGATTTTTAAATGTACCCATACAATGTAAATGTCATCCGAGATAATGAGGGTGCGGGCACAATGAGGCGCGCGATATATAGGTTGAGCATGTCCGTTGTAGCATACTAACACGTGCTTTGTATAGAGTAAGGCAATGGGTTGAATTGAAAAATCATAATATAAACATTGCGTACTGTAAACAGTGTTAGCTATTTGTCTACCTTCTATCAATATTTCTTAAGAATCATAGATGTAATATTCTCACACAAAATTAATTTGCAAAATTCTGAAATCTGTGTCAAAATTATATTGGTGCCTTGGGTTCAAAACATTTATTATGAATCAGGTCAAACATAATCTGGAATTGTATGAGATTGCATAGCATTTATCTGATTTAGACATGTAACACTTAGGACACAACTATTGTGTCAAAACATGGGGAATAATGTTTTAAAAATATATTATGTATTTTCTTTGGATTATCTCTGTATCATTTCAAATATACTTAGCTATGCTTCCTCAGTAAATGAAATATTAGTGACAGCTCTATAAATAAACAAGCGGTTTTTATGATGTTATTTAATCCTGACAGTTTCACTGCAGACAAAACAAAAATCACGAATGTCCTTAACATTTAAATCTTTTTGTTTTCTTGGCTAATACTTATAATACTACATTTTCGATTCTTACTATATTGATCACTGTAAGTGACATTTAACAATAATATTAAGAAATATTTACAAATCTGCTCATCGTTTAACCTCAGAAGGTATTATTAAGACAAACCTTTGCAAATAATTTAGATCAATTCTAATAATAAATGCGGATGCTAATGGTTTCACAGATTGATGTTTTTGTTTGTAGATGGACAGTTTGAAACAATTTATATTTCCATTCACCTTAGCAGTGGGTGACAAACAGCTCATTCAATGAGAGTACTCAACAGATCCTTGAAATAAGACCTGTTCATAACATAACAGTTCAATCATATCCATATTCCATGATTTTCTTTTAGATGTGTTCTAACATTTTGTTTTAAACGCCTACCTGACTGATCGTCAGATCTGATGATTGCTCTTGATGAACCTGGTACAGAGTTCCTATCTTTATCTTCTCTCCCATCAGTCCTTCCTTCGTTTTCACCAAACGTTACATGAACATTGCCATCATCTCGACCACTTTCGACAGCCCCTTTCAATATTGTTGAAGTTGCTGAAATCGTAGTCAAACCAATAAATTTCTAAAACTCAGAGGAATACGAAATGTTGCCGTTATATAATTTTTATCCTTATTGACAAGAATGATTTATGTACATGGATTGGAAATAAATAATAAAGAATAGAAGAGTCAGAGATAACACAAATGTTAACGTACACATTAGAAAGTTAATTTACAGAACTGATAAATAAATCTTTACGTTCCTATCTAAACTCAGAAATGATATGTCAAGTATTCTTTCAATATAAAAAGTTTAATCATTATTTCTCAACATGTGTCCGTTGTTTATGACAAGAATTGTCGAATTGTTAATGGTTTTGTGTCTGAAGGTTCGCACCTTGATGTGCATTGAAAGTAAGAGAACTGAACATGCAGCTTTTAAAGCCGTATTTTGGGCAAGCCAGTAGTATAATAATTGCGATCGCAGGTAAGTGATTGCATTATATTTTCGGATCAAAAGAGGTTTCGTAAATCCACCCTTGACACACGGTTGGGAGGGGGCAGTGTCTCATCATTATATGAATCAGCATCCACTCGGAATTGATCAAGGCGTGGCAAACATTAGAATCGCAAGTTTAAATATATTATCTTGAGAACTATACGTCAGTAGTCACTAAAACCATCTTACGTGAATAAATAGAAGAAAGCTATTCCGATGTCATTCGAAATTGGCGGAAATTTTGTATATTCTGGGAATTAAACGGAGCTACAGGTCAGTGACTATTTGCTTTATTGTTGTGTAATATGATACTGAAAAGTATTGTACAGAAATGCATCTGATTATCTGATATTGTTCTGTATAATCAGATTATATATATATATATATATATATATATATATATATATATATATATATATATATATATATATATATATATATATATATATATATATATATATATATATATATATATATATATATATATATATATATATATATATATATATATATATATATATATATGTACACATATCAGGAAGAATGTGTATTTCGATGGGCACGAATACGTGACCAAAACCGGTTATCGCTTATCTGATGGTATTAATGTTGAGTGTGAGTTTATATGACTTGGGACAAGAGGGAATTACCCCCATTGGAGTCCAATGATGTCTTTGTCAGCTCTTGTCATGACTTTGTTGAAAGTGTCTGTCATCACTTTGAAATCATAATCCACCACAATGAGTGGAGCAAATGTTCCTCCAATTGTTGCTTGGAATAACTTGCATATGTTAGGGTCCTTCAGTTGTTCATGGTTGAAATTGAGCCTTATTTTCTGTTGCTTGTTAATTTTCTTCAGCCTCACTCGGATGTTCATAATCACATCATGGTCACTCCCATCATCAACACCCTAGAACGTCCTTGTTTTTGCTATATTGATGCCAGCTCGGTAACGGTTTTGAGCCAGTATTTAGTCGATCTGGTTATGATTGGTTCCATTTTGGTGCGTGCCATGTCCAGCATCGTGAAGCTTTCTGTTGGCCCATGGTGTTGGCTAGTACCAAATTGTTGTAGCTAGCGACCTCGAGCAGCCGTCTTCCTCCTTCATTGGTCTTTTAGAGCATTTTTGCCAACTTTGGTATTCCAGTCTCCTTGGATGATGATGTTTTTTATACTTACCATATTTATAATACCCTGGCCTTTGTTGTAAAACACCTATATTTCTTCATCATCATGATCAGTAGCTGGAGCATAGACTTGGATAATTGTGATATTAAAGGGAGATGCTTTCAGACGAATGGAGATGATTCTGCTAGATATGCGGCGTCATTCAATCACATATCCTTTGATGGTTGTATTTACATGGAAGACTACTCCATTTATGAATTTGTCCAACTCTCCACTGTAGTATAATATATACCCATCTTTCGTTTGGTATACTAGTAGTTTCCATCTGACATCGCAGAGTCCTATAATGTGCCATGTGTAGTGTTCCATCGCATGTCTCAACTCTTGGAGTCTTCCAATTTGCGACCTAGTTCAAATGTTCTAGGTGGCGATGACGATGCTCTCTCTCGCTCTGATTTCATGCAAGGTACAAGTAGCACATTTGGCACCTCCGCCCTGGTTGATAACGGCAGGCGCTGTCCTTGTTGACCCGGGCGACGACCGATCCGGTATGGTAACTTCATATTTATCCAGCATTATCAGTGTGTTTTGGGGCAAATGTCGTCTAGAGGAGCCAATCACTCTTCAGACTAAGGATTTTCCAGAGAGGGATGTAGCACATTGTCCAACTGACTTAAGGCCTCCACTCCAGATTTCCTGTTCGGGTTTACTCCCGTAGCTTTTGGTTAACCAAAGCCGACCTGCAAGGCAGCAGGAGGCTCATTTATGGGCGGGTGCGTCCATTTCTCGAGCAGATACAATATCTGCCACTGCCCAGAAATAAAAACATATGACACAACAATTGTTAGATATGCTAAATAAAATGTGGCATACAGAAGACTACTTTCAAATGGGTGAGAGCGTTGATTCATCACTCTGAAATTAACATAAAAGGGGTACAATGCAAACAATTACTTTGCTGATCTTGTTGTATTGGTATGTATAATAAATTTATTTTGCTTGCTGCACATTTGTCCTGGATTGAGTATAGAGCTTTGGTGAGGACCTACTCTTTTTCTTACTAGTAACCTATAAGTAGTTTTTTTAACCAGAGTTTGATTTCAAGATTCAACCTTCATTATGACTTTAGAAGATTTCAGAAAAAAAATTGTTTATAGTTGCCGTAATTATCTATTGAAAGTACTGAGTATTTTCAGACAGTTTAAAGCGACATAAGTCAGATGAAGTTTAAAAACTAATTTAGAGCGAAACAGTTTCGTATTCAGAATATAAATCTTGAATGGTGAGATCTTCACTAGTCCAAATAAGAGTCACGTTAGCATACAATTATTGTACGAATTAAATATCTCATTCGATCCATCAAATCAGGCGCGATATTGTTCTGCAAGTATCGGTTTTTCTTCGCCACAAATATTATACTACCATATTATGTGACGCAATTTGAGCAAAAGACCCTTCCATTTTATTATTGTGTAAATTTAAACTTGTATTCCTTTACCTTTTTCAATTTGTTTGTCTTTTATATTCCACAAATAATGTTGTCATGGGAACAATGCAAGCCAGTGTTTGTGTAAGATTATATGCATATTACAATAAAATTTATACAACTATTTTATTTACCTCAATGAATTATAACTTACTTTGTCTGCAACGCTTTCGGATCAGTATCACAACTGTTGCCAAAATAAGTGAGACACCCGATACTATTCCAACCACGATAAATATAGCCATCTTTGCATCCCATGTCTCCAATAATATTGGTGGACTTTTATCTGTAAAATACCACAGTTTACTTGGGTGTGTGTATACATACATATATAAATATATATATATATATATATATATATATATATATATATATATATATATATATATATATTCTTGCATTAAACGTGATGAGTTGTACTTGCCTAAACTGCTACACTTTTGCAACTACTGCATTTTGTAGGGAATCGTTAAGCGAAAGTCTAGGAAATTTATATAAATCAAATAAAGAATTACCGCATATGAAATGTTGCACATATAATGTCTGGCACGTATAATGACGAAATAAATTATATATCAAATTCCTTCATACCATCATTTCGTACATAATCTGTCGGTCGTTTATTAATCTGAACAGTATACGGCAGGCTTTGGACGCAGATCAGTATGTATTGTGCAGTGATTTAGCACGCCGTTCCGACTGAACCTATCAGATGCACCTTGCTAATCTATACTTGGAGGCAGCACCGATATGGATATCAGCTCAAGTTACGACTTGACTAACCGCTCCAGCTTTCACAGAGATTAGTCATTATGGAATATTACAGAAAATAGGAAAATGGTAGAGTCTTTGTGGCCTAGGAACTTTGTAAATAATGTTTTGACGGTGGGGATGTTGGCACAAATTATTTCCCCAAAATTGTTCTGTTGCATATTGCATAGGGTATTGAGGGATATACAAATTGGCACAATGTTACATAGGAATTATTCGTATCGTATAGACGTATTCTGATAGCAGATACAGTTTTCGTAGATAAATATATATATATATATATATATATATATATATATATATATATATATATATATATATATATATATATATATATATATATATATATATATATGAATAGCCATATTTAATATAGAGGATGATGCTTTGTCTATGTAACCAGATGTTTCATTATATACTATTTCTTGAAAACGTAAACGACGCTCCAGGCGGTCAATCTGTTCTTCTTTCTTTACAAATTTTGAAGAAAAAAAACTCCTGATAGTTTGTATTCATCTGTTAACTGTCATAGATTCTAATACATTCACAAACATTACGGGAAAGTAAGCCAACTGACAAAGAGTTTGATGGTCTGCAAAACACAAATCAGATGGTAGATGCTCCATCAAAGAGACCTGATTTTACTAGAATACAACGAAGGTATGCTCAAAATATTGCAAATAAAATATACATATGATATCAATGCAATTTCAAATTTGAAATTGAGACAACTAAAATTGTATCGATTACACTGTCAACTCTACTGCACATTTTATGAGTCTACTTTCACATTCAAACTCTGTAATCTTTATCCAAAAACACTAATGCGCAAAAGAGTTTTTGATCTTCTTCAGAAATGTATAAAATAAAGCAACGGAACGAGTCGTGTATGTGAAATTAGAAACTTGTAAGGGAACTTGTAGACTATGCAGCAAAGCGTAAACGAGTTCATGACACGATCCCGTTCTTTTCCCCTTATTTTCTATATTATCAATGTAATATTAGTACACTCACAATTATGGGAGGCGTTGTTCCATTCATAGTATACTTTATAAAACCCATGTCAACTCATTTTAATAGTTTAGTTTGGTCCTTTTTCTCTCATTTTACATTGATGTAACTAATGCTTTACGATTTACCTTTGGATCCTAGTCAACCACGCTCTGTTCATACAGCAACCCCCATATAAGCAGATCGAATGCAGAATTACAATAAGAAAAATCTATACCATGCAACTGATTAACCTTTCAAACGTTTATTAAATAAAAACATACCACAGAGTTATTTAATAATTATAGACTATTATTTAATATTTATATTCTGAATTTCTCGTAGGTATATGTACGTTGTCATCCCAGTATGTTATACTGATAACTGAAACATGGGACGATTGGTAACCTTGTGACTCACAACACTTCTGTGAGTGTTCATGATTTTCAAAAATATTGTTTCGCCACATCATATCTTTGTCTCACCACTGAATCTCAAGCTAGATGTAGTATTTATATCCTGCTGCTACATTTTTTAACATCATAATGTCTTGTATTTTCCTACTGATTAGACAACATTTATATTTCTATGTTTTTTGCATTCCTAGAGCAAAGTGATTGGATTAATCAAGGTCATATTATGCGTAATTAACTTTAAAATATAAACCTGTTTACATGCCCCCTTGATTTCGCAACTTGGGGTTTTCTAAATTGAGTTTTAGAATACGATATAACCTTTCTATTAGATAAATATTCTCAAAATTGTGGGACTTTTAAACGTGCTGTCAAGTTATTTTGTTGCAGACTGTTTTCGACATATGTTAGTGTTTTATCAGACCATTTGGAATTTAAAACGTTTAATTAATATTCATCTACAATTATTTGATGTACTCACACTAATTCTTGGACAAACACCGTTTATCAAACCTGGAGCGTTAAACATTTTATTTCTGCAAGGAACTGTAGATAAGTACAGTACTGACCACATCTAACGCCAACCTCTTCAGCCATGGATTTTCTATCATGACTCAAAGTTGAATTCATTAGAACATTTCCTTACTAGGACTTTTATATTAAAGTTAGTAAATTATGCTTAGATCACTTTTGGATCTAATTCTTAAAACTATAAGTTTGTATTCCATATTTACAAATTTTTCCCAGGGAATTACATTATTCGTTAAAATTTACAAACCTTGATGTTCCCTCTTTTTCTTTGCTACTGTTTATTAGAGTATAAACACGTAAGAATATATATATATATATATATATATATATATATATATATATATATATATATATATATATATATATATATATATATATATATATATATATATATATATATATATATATATGTATATATATATATATATATATGTATGTATGTATGTATGTATGTATGTATGTATGTATGTATCTTGTATGCATGTTTGTATGTATGCATGCATATTCATTTTTGCACAGAGACCAATATGAAATATGAAATAGTCTTGACAAAAATGAAATTAACGAAATAAATTAGTAGATATAATTAGTAGTCTTATAAAATGCATATTCCCTAAGACAAATGAATAAGAGGTTACTTGAATAGCATATGCTTCATTAGTGTTATCTAGTTATCTAGGTCTTTGGTAGGACATTGTATATTATTTAGTACAATAAATATTCAAAGAGGTATTGTATCCCGGATAGAGTCTCCAATCAGAAACTAAAATCAAATTATTTACATCACACGGGAAGTTGTGGAATGTACGCAAATGTGTATCAATGTGCAACAAATTGTTCGCACAATAGTGCTCTCCCGGGACCACAAATACTTACCGTGTTGTTTTTCTCACGACCTTTTTTATAGTGTTTGTACCGAATTGTTTAATTACTCCAATTAGCGCAAATGCAAATTTATTACCAACTGTTTATAAAAATAATTGTGATAACCCTATAGAGCGAGTTACCATCCAGGATATGTACTACTAATTTGAACGAATATTACGTAATTTGTCTAACTGTAGTATTAGATTGCTATCAGGCTTACACTGCTTGCTTACGATTAGTAAGTTTATGAAATGAACAATACATTGGATTTCACGTGAAATGATTAAGATTTCGGACTCTTAACACAAACACTTAGACTATCCTTTAAAATGTTTGTAGAAATAGTGTTTGAGACTGGTGAAATTTTGATAAATCATTTGCTTTGACTCTTTGGTTTCCTGCTCAGACGTTTCAAACTGGTTTAATATATATATTTGTTCAGAACAAATCGCTGATTGAAGATCACTATTATCGATGTAATTGTAGAACAATCAATGCATAACGCTTAGATATGTTAGTGTCAGTCTAATTTAAAATGCTTACATAGTCATAATTTGATAATACCTTGGACATATGACATCAGGTCCTATTTGTTTCAATATATTGGTCCCAATCGCGGCTTAACTATGTCTATTGCAATAACAAACGTATTCGTCAATACCTTTGAAGGTTTGTTTTGGATCCTGCACTCTGACATTGCACCTGCGACCATTCCCTTAAAAGACTTAATCAGGACAAAAGTTGTGATACAAATGTGTTGACAATATTAGGAACATTGCTGTTTCTTTCCTCCAGGTATACAAATTATACAATGTGTAACATAATTATTGGATAGAACAACAATAAATACATCTTACTACCTCCTATCGTGAAGTTAGAACAGTAGTCCAGTGCGTTTCTTACACATGTTAAGGCAGGACCTTCAATACAGGCATAATATGTGCCATTCTGATTTCCTGGATTTAGCTTTAACACTGGTTCCTGCTGTAAAATAATACAGATTATATCAAAGTTTTTTATGAAATATTTTAATTCAAAATACAATTATCGTGGCTATAGTCAAATCATGGAAAATAATGCTTGATTTTTTTTGGCATAAAAGTGGATAACAAGAGAGCATTATGTAAGTCGCACTCCATGTAGATTAATATTCACTGTGTAACATTTTGTGACACATTATGCGTATGGTATATTGCTAGTCCTATAAAGCAAATAGAGTTACAAGCACGGAGTCTCATTGCAGTGAAATTACAATTCATGTGTGAGAGTAAAATTGTTTCTGATATTTAAATGACTTCGGTAAAATCAGAAGAATTCAAATAATACAGTAATTTATTTTTATAATCAACTAATTACCGCACATGTAATCACTATAAATTGGCACCTGCATGGTCCTGTTTTTTCACATTTGTATGAGTCATCCGTAAATATTTTCAAGTTAAAAATTAGTACTTTACGCAATTAGCCATAATACACGAAAAACACCTAAGACAAGGAATGTTTCATATTTCATATTAAGAAAGAATTATGCCTATCCAGAAAGTGTTATATATTATGAATGTAGCAAATGGTTCATATTATTTCCCTAATCCATACCATCATAAAATCTCAATAATATAATACATTAAGATGTTTTTATTTAAACGTAGCTATCTCGATGGTTAGATAAATAACTTTTCAACATCGACTCCACAGAGTGAAAAAGCAATATATAATATGTAACAAACCTATAATTAGAGTTTTGGATACAAACAGGACCAGCCCTTGTTTGACTACCCGATTTCTAATCAGGTCAGGTACTAATAAATTGGAGAAGACCTTTTCAATAAATATAGATTGAAGTAAAACTCAGATAACTCCAATAAACATCTCTTTATTTGTGTTTAATAATGAGTGTGAATTATCTTAGAAACCACATGATCACTTCAATCAGCTTTGGGTTTGTTACAATGATTCCTTAAATTATATTTTATCATGGTATTACGTATGTTGATTATTATAAACTTTCGGCATATACATATTATAACATGCCTGAAACGTGTGTGAAGAATGTTATGTTATGTGCTATATATTTCATCCCTCACAATAGTGCGTTAGTTTACAAAGTCGAAAGAAATATAGAAAATAACAGAGTTTTCTTCAAACAGTATAAACACTCAGATAAGCTGAATTTGAAGAATCTAATTAATCCTTCACATCAGCTAATTCCATCTGCCTGTTATCCAGATATTCTCGAGAACTCCTCTCTCTCTCTCTTTCTCTCTCTCTCTCTCTCTCTCTCTCTCTCTCTCTCTCTCTCTCTCTCTCTCTCTCTCTCTTATACTGGGGGAGTGAGGTGATAAGGGGAATCTATTGTTATTCAATATTTCAATGAATAGAGTTGGTTTCATCTGGGAATCACCTATGTTTGTTCGTATTGAAACATTTGCATTTTTGCCAGAAGAAGGGAGGGTGAAATAAATTCTTTTTTGTATGTAAAATGTTTTCCGCGTGTACATATTTGTGTGTGAAAATATTGTCCTCGGGTGCTTCCTAAATAGTCCGCGTGTATATATAAACGTGTGTGAAAATTATCGGTTGGTTGCTCGATTTTAGCTAAATATTTTTTATCTAATAATATTCTATGTCGTGTTTGACGTTCTTTTGATACTATTCTGTTGGGGCTATTAAATATAGTTTATCCCATTTCATCCGTTTCATAATCAAATTAAGGAACAGTTGTGTTTTAACGCTTCCAGACTGTCCAATTATAATCATTCGTATTATATTCGGCAACATTTTATGGTGTTTAGCGGGTGTTTGTTTTTTTTGCCGCTAAAAAGTCTGTAATTTCCATTGGATATAACATAAATATATTATGGATTTATATTGTGTGAAATGTAGGTCGCGTAGACCGACGATTGACCCAGCACCCATTACAATTAAAAATAAGAGAGATGCGATTACCGGCAAATGTGCACAATATGTTATAAAAAGTCCGATTTATCAGTATAAAAAAGGATGATATCGCTGCCAGGATAACAAACCTTCCAGGGTCTCCAGGGGCAAAATATCCAGGTGCAAAGTCACCTTCCAGGATATAGTTATTGTGGTCCTGGAATTCGACTCCATCTCCGACTCGATAATCAATTTCGGTCTCTACCTGGTGAATATCCAGTAAACGCTACCGGTGAGGCTTGTCATGCTCACGTTGTCGCATACAAAAGTAAAGACATTCAACAACGACATATCGCAGATGTGAAATTAAACCATGCGTTAAATTCTATCCCTGATAAATCTTTCAAAGAAAAGTTGACTTCCTGTTTGATAAAATTTGCGCTGAAAACGAAATTAATATTGGGAGATGGTATTTAATTAAATGGAATCAATTTATTATTCTCCAAGCGGATACTGGAAAGGCAACGTCGCGATTAGTAAAGACGCCTGCGCCGCAAACGTTAAACATGCTACAGCGAATAGTTGGTTATCTAGACAGGGGCGATATGGCAAATGTATTTACCACCGCCGAAGAAGATTCAATTTGCATCCTTTGATTTTAGCGTCCCAAATGAAGTTTATCAGGCTGATATAATATTTCTGCCCATGATACTGCCAACAAACATGTTTACAAATACGCGTTAACCGTCGTTGGTCTTGCGAGTAGATATAAGGAAGCTGAGCAGTTGCTGACCAGGGCGACATCGGAGGTAGCTTCGGCATTTGAACGAATTTATCGACGAGGCCTTTTACAATGGCCAAATTTATTACACGTTAATCCTTCCTGGCAAGGAATTTCAGGGTACAGTGTTATCAACGATGAAGCATCATTATGTCACCATCAGACGGGGACATACTGCAATACACCGCGATCAGGCAATTGTTGAACGATTTAATCGAACACTTGCTCAGCGGTTATTTGGATATTAATGCGCGAAGGCATTCATCGAATATAAGCGATCACTTGAATAGAGTAACAGATTACCAGGTGTAATTGCTGCGCTAAATAATGAAATTACTCGAACAATCAATATGAAACCTATTAACGCAATCAAAAACAAGTATTTACCCGTACAAAAACCGCAAAATCGATTTTCAAAACAATAAATACTCGGTAATGTCACTTTGAGATAATTACATCCACCAGGTGTACTTGAAGGTGGTAAAAAAAAAAAGAGCTACTGATCCTTTTTGGAGTGTCACATCACATAAAATATTCAGCGTTGTCACATCTAAAAACAGACCAGCAATCTATATTTTATATTTGACTGCTCCTCAACGTAGATTTTCATGTGAACAGTTTCAAGTGATTCCCAATGATACTCAAATACCACAACGATAACTTAACTAGCACGTCTGCGTCTGTTACACTCTAGACAGGTCATCATAAAATTTTCTCGTGTATGACCAAGACTGTTTTTTTTTCTGTCTGCGGTAAATTGGCGAGTATCTTTATCCGACCACGTCCATAGCATTATACAATTACAACACGCGCAGTGATTATTCTATCGTTGTTCCAGCATCATTATAAATCTTACATCAATATCAAATGCTCTATCTTTCTTATCGTGTTGTTTATAACTAGCGAGTTTTTTCCAGTTATATTATTGCTGACAATATCGGTGATTAAGGTGTCATTAGAATGTAGAACAACTTTACGAAGTTGATTTAATCTTCGTACTCGTGACACTGCGAGATAAACTATATTCGACAACTCGATGCAATCATATACGATACAAACAATTGTATCAGAGATGGTTAACCGCCGAGATGAATATATCGTCATTGCGAATCCTAGCGTCCAGGGAGATGTGTCAGCCCGCAATGCATCTTCGACAACACTGATATCAACCAGCACAATCTTATTTAACACGAGTGGTTTTTTTTTTTCAGTCTGTCCAGGAATATCAACTTTAATATTCTGTCTTCGTGAATCAGTTGGTTTATAACACAATGACACTGGAAGTGTTACGAATTGTTCTAATGTAATTGAAACAACTCCGCTTGAAGTGTATCTCTATCTTTCTGCTCGCGAATATCAAATATGTTGGTTTCAACGTTGCGCAGAAATCAATAATCGATGTTTCAGGTATTGTTCTACGTGTTATGTCACAATGAATTTTATCTGGTTGTAATCTACTCGGTTAATTCGCTTCAAGTGATCGATGATTGCTGTTAATTTCATGGTAATAATCAACGTTGTTTATCATTGGTCAGGAGATGGTCCAGTAAAAAGCGGTGGTTGACCGTGATCGCCCTACATTATCACAGAGGTGTTGGTTGTTAATAACCATTTTAAGAACGGTTTTAATATACCCAATGACACGATACATATTTCATCCCAGATGGTGATCCTGGGAATATATTTGTTCCCATACGCTCAGGGGTCCAAGCGGTACCATTAAACCGAAAGAATTTATAATAAGTACAAGTGTTTACTCCTCGGGGTTTCATCTCCCGGGAAAGACGATGCGTCAGAATTAGTATAATCATGGTTGTTTTCACCGGAGTGGTGTTCTCGACTATCCGTTGAAGTAATCATGTTGGCGTTGCCATCGATGATGTCAATGACATTATTATCAACATATTATTTTTTCAAATTTTGACATCGCGGAGTCTTAAATGTTAATCAAAGCGGACACTTAATCATCGGATATTATAGTATCATCAAGATTAGACGATATCATCGCGGATTTTTGCGAGTACACGGTTGACGCGGTGTGAAATTTAACGGTATAACCATGACGTTTACGCTGACTACACGAAGATATTTTTTTTGGTGATGATTCCAAAAACAGCTTTGATTGTTGTAGCCTCGCAAATGCAAATGGTGAAAACTACAGGGGCGATCATTGACACCGACGATAATATTACACTGGTTAAAGCGATTACACCTGAAACCGATTTTTCAATTACGTCAATTTTACTAAAACGTCTATATTTTTTTCCTTTGCTTGGTACTCATTGGCATGATCGCTTAGTTTAGTCTGTAACCCTCTGACTTGATCGTATTGATACTGCTGGGCGGTCATTATTTAATGCAGTTTTTTACTTAAATCAACTACATATTCTAAGTACCATGTGATCGATGTTCGAAATAAACTAAGGTCAGTGTAGGTTATCATCAATCATTCAGTTGACCCCATGTCTATTACCGCGCTGATAATATTATTAACCTCGGTGAATGAACTCGATGATATATTAAGCTGCGTCGGTGAAACCAGGGTTAATCTGTATATACCTTTAATATCAGCGGAAACATCAATAATATTATTTTGAGGTGTCCAAGCGAAAGATCTATGAAGTATCGAATATACATTATTGATATTTCCTTTATGAGGGATTTTAACATTATCAAGTGTACAAATCATACGAGGGAAATCATATTTGATAGCCTCATGAACTTTTTTACCCTCGTCGATTAATGTTTTAATATCAGTAAGTTTCATAGGAACCGATGCCGACTTTCCAAAGAAATTATCAAGAGCGTCGTCGATCATTCCAAAATTGTTACGGATACGGGAAAACTGTTTATTTATATGCTCATCATATTCAGATCGCAGCGTTGTTAATTTATCATCGATGGTTTTTACATCAACGAGAATCATAGGAACCACCGGTGGAAATCCAAAGAAATCATAAACGGGTTTCTCATTATTGCTGTAAATCTTCTGTAAACCAGTAAACTGATGTATATGAGCGTCATAATCAGATTGTAGTGCTCTTAATGTGCTCGTCGATGATATATAATTGTTGTTCAACATTGTTAGTCTATTATCGATGATTGAATAAAGAACACCAGGTTTAATTTTACCTGTTGAATCAAACACAGCGATATAATTTTCAACTGCGTGGTCGAGTTTAACTAAAATGTCTTTCAAAGAAACATTACTCGTTTTCAATTTACCCTGCCGATCTTTAAATACAATGATTTCATCCTTGGATACGTCTACCGGGTTTAATGTTTCAGATAGCGCATCATTTTGTTTCCTGCCCTCGTGAGAGATCTTCCACAAATATCTATCATTATACATTAAAGATTTCTTTAAAACGTTATCGCTGGTGTCTTGTTTTATGAGGTGATTTGGTAGATTTTGAGATCGCGGTGAGGATATTAATAAATTCTCGGCCACATATCGGAGGGTCAGTCATTGTCTGTGTGGTAGCGTTGAATGCCAAATCGGAATCTTTAACCTGTATACATATTTAAGAAATTCTTTGGGAGGTGCAAGCCCATAAGAATCAAAATAAGTACCCCCCATGGGTCAATGGCGTATGCGACCCCATGAGTTCCAGGTCCGATGTTATCATCGAGATTAGTAATATCAGTTTCAGGATTGTTTGGTTGCTCTCCGAATTGATCTTTTATAAAAACACCTCTGAAATTATTTCTACGGGATTTTGTCACCACGGCGATTAAATCAAAATTTGACATCGGGGAAAAACCTAACTCAAATAGGTTTTTGGGAGTCTCAGACCCTTTCCTAGATAAGTTCCGGATAATTTCAATCTTTTTCTTTTTTTTTTTTTTTTTGTATCCGTGCCCGATAACTTTCTTCAACGCCATTCTGGCGGCGTTACCAACTGCACCTACCGCAAACTTTTGCGAAAGCGGAGCCGCGTCGGCAATCAACGCAGGAATCGCGGAAAGGAGAGGATATATCCCTCCTGATTTAATCATATTTTGACCACGGAGGGAGGAAATTCATATTGAACACCAACGTTTGCTTTTAACGCTTTATTGAAATGATTAAGTTGAGTTTTAGTCATTTATATTTTATTTGGCCCGCCATTAGCAATCTGTTCTCCCTGACAAAGTTATTTTTGCAAAACACTAACTAGCATTACGCGATTGTAATTTCATTGCTTTTCTTTGCTTGACCGGAAGTCAACGTGACATTAACATGACTCTACGACATTATTATTTAATACGAGATTGATAAAATTCATACATGTTTTCTACTGGTGCATCAACGATCCTCATCCTTTCGCCATCACCTTCGAGAATCATTGATTCATCACTAAGAATAACAGCAATTGCTCTAAAATCAGCAACCGGGATAGCATAATTTATATGAGCTCGAAATAGTATCTCAAATGTAAATTTCCGAAAGAAATCCAAGTGTTCCAACGACAAGTAATAAATTGGATACAACGTTGTAAATTCGCGCTGACATATTCACAACCCATTATCAATATTTAAATCCAGTCCTAGGAAAGACATTAAATTATGACACGCGAACACGACTGATTATTTTCAAAATTCATTTCTATATCTTTGGATGCCTCTAGATGTCCGTTTACTCTCAACCTGTGAAACTCATAATTTATGAAAACACCATCGGATTTCTCTCCTGGTTGTCTAACCTCATTCAATTGAAAGGCAACAAAAAAGACATCTCTCGGAGCTGACAATCCTTGTTTTGTTGATATTTCCCAGGTGAATGGTCCTGCACCACGACCACCAGTACTAGTTGTGGTCACAGACAACCATGAAAACAATGATTTACCAGTTGATTACATAAATGAGACCAATCGCTGTTCTTGAACACGTGCCGGAAGAAATGTTGACATCCATCAAGTGAGTTTTAACAGAACTACTTTACCAAGAACAACTCCATTTGCTTCCCATATTGCGTCGTTATCATCACATTTCCTGTTAAGTGTATGATTTGCACTAAATATAACTTTGTTAACATCTCTGCAAAATCTGAATATATGAGAGAGAGTGATGACACAGGAGAATTTATTGTTTTTGTTTAACATCGCTCTACGAGTTGCAAATACTAATCTGTAATGTTCGTTCATTGACACAACCGCATCTGTTTCCGCAGCTCCAGCAGCATTTCTCACACGGCCTATAGTCACAGTTTGACTATCTGGATAATCCGTTGAATCCTTTTTCAAACATCAAAGACTGTCCAGCAGATCGTGCATAGTCTTATGATTATCTTGCCAAACTTAGCATAGTTATCGCGACATCAACATAATCGTTAACAATCTCAATTTCTCGTCCGCCGATGACATATATCGCGGTGTTAAACAGGGCCACTATGCCATTATTAACAACACCAACTTGATTACCATCTCCATAATTAGTATTATCATTTTTAAAAATTCGACCTTCAACTTAAATGTATCCCTCAGAGGGTAGAAAAAAATATACAAGTATCATGAGCCTGAAGCTAGCTCAACTCTCCACCGAGAATCGGGAGTCTTGGAAATATTTTATTACTTTACTGACACTCGCTGACATAACCTCAGTAACAGGTGATTTTAAAGCTTGGATTATTTGAGGATTGTGTATTTGTCTCATTAATCTATATTTGACTGTAGAAATAGCTTTTCCGGCGAGATCACCAGCAGTGCCAGTAGCCTTATCACAAATAACATTAATAGCTTTCGTCGATAATTGTTTTGCGAGTGGTAAAACTTGAGGAGCGTTTCTGGTAAATAAACCCCGAAAATGATTTTCAAGTCCATCTCCGCAGTATACTTTATATACTGGCAGCCTTTAATTTACAAACGTGATATGTTGTCGTCGTTGATCATGTATAATCATCACTGTGATAGTCGTCCATGATTTCATCGATGAGAGATCGATATAAACTAATATTTATTACACCATCCTGAAATAATATCTGACAGAGATCAGCAGCTTCGTTAACTATCTCCGGAGAATAATTTCAAGCTTGTTTACCCCCGATTAGAACTTCCAACCGAGGATACATCATCGATAACATTTTTTGGACAAACTCCGAGACCACTTTCTGTAAAACCCTCTCAGTTTTTTTTTCGACGCGATTGAGGTCAACGAGTGTATCTTAAGATGGTTGAGGATTATGCTGTTTTTTTGGTATACGTATTGGTGTCCCTGTTATTTTTTGGCGTTATTCTATTTGTCTTTGACGTTCTTCAGCCTGCATTTCATCATAACCAGTAACTCCGTTTTTATATTCTTTATAATATATTTATTTTGTATTAATACGGCCATTAACAAGATTTATTTTATACGTCCAGTCAACCCACTCATCACGAGATATATTTTTATTATACCCCGTGAGTAAAAGATCGGCTCTTGAATGATAACTATTAGCAACAAAATTACCAAAACCGGGATAATCTTTAGGTTTTAGTAGTTGAATCTGTTTTATTTATGGTATAGCCTCATCGGTACATTAATTTATATTAGAAATTCCTCTTGGAGCTCCAACAACAGTACTTTCCTGTTCTTCGACGGGATCATCAGCAACGTGAAGTTGTGGTTCAGATTTAGCGATGAGTTCTAACAACGGAAGAATACCTTTATTTTCTATCGTCGTCATCAAAAATACCTCCAAATATAGCTCTTTCAGTAGATATTCCAGTCTTCTCATCAGCCGTAGTAACAGGTTTAAATAACTATTATGTACTAGTTATAAAATCAAAATGAGATTATTGTCGCTGTTGAAGTTTTTCTTTTAAAAAACTTTTATCTCGTACTGGTATAAACTTTTTAATCTCGGCGGATCCCTCTCTAGTCTAATAAAATATGATTCTACGATATTTGCAATTATGAAAAACACGATTTTTTAATTGTGGCAACCACCCGATAATTTTCACACATGGACCATTAGGAAGCACACGCGAACAAATTTTTCACGCACACGAATATGTACACGCGGATATTTTTTTTTACATACAAATTAAAGCCTTTATTTTAACAAAATAAGGCTTGTATAAAATTGGGGATCACCTTGCCTCATTCTTTGCCTCGTCGAAGTTTAATTTAAATTACCTTTTATATGGACAGTGTCTGTAACATTTAGAGAGGAATTAGATGCAGCAAAGAAAAATTCGAGTCTTTTATCTACCCGGAATAATACGATCAGTGCTCCTCAAATGCGAAATAATACTATATGTTTGCAGGCAGAGCTGGTCAGAGAGTGTTCTATTTTGTAAAACATTCATACCCGTGGATACAATAAATAGACACATATCTTCAACCGTTTACAAACAAAATCAATTCCAGATATCCACCTAACTCACGTAGCTAGCTTTGCTAAACAGGTAATACAGTATGCAATGAATGAGTCAGTTTACTTACCGTCTTGGCAAGAAAATCATATCCCTTCCAGTACACAGTTGCTACAGGTTTGCCACAAGAATGTGCTTTCAGACTGACAAAGAGGCTGTTCTCCTTATGCAATATTTGTGGTATGCAATCGTTAGCTGGAGCGGCTTTCAGATTTAAAATAAACAGATATTTTTGTTATGACATGAAAATGTACTTATGTACAATACCCTTAAAAAGTTTGGAACCTCATGTTATGTTTGTGTATGTAATATTATGAGGTTGATGTTGAGCTTGATGCTTTACATTAATTACATAAAATAATTGATTTCTTGGTAATGATGCCACTATAACACATTATATTATTAGTAATATTTTAATGACATTTAGGTAATTTTTCTCGCATTCCTACTTTCAAGCAAGGTGGCGAATCACATCATCACTTTGTGCAATGTTATTTTAGTCATTAACATATAATACAAACTTATTTAAAATATTGTAACTTTCGTTTATGTGGGCTTCAATACATCAATTACTTCAAATACAGTTATCCCCGAGTGGTTGAATGGTCTAAAGCACTCTCCATTATGGATCCCTGCCATCTCTCCTCTGTCTGCGTGGGTTCGGCCAATGTAGATATGTGAGAAAGGGAGCCAGTAGCTTCTCGTGGATGATCTAGGGTTCTTCTTCGATCATTAATACTGGCCGCCATATACAGCCTATATTGTGCTGCAAAAAAGGCGTTAAACTCAACAACAACAACAACAGCAAAGATGTAATAATTACATTTTGACAACAATTCACACCTGCTGTCTCAGTAACATGCCCTTAGCTACCGTACAATCTCCACAATTATTAATCTTTCCTTTAGGGCCCAACCTATATTCCAGCTCAATTCCTTAGTGTCAATTATTTAGGCATATAGCACTGTCACCTATTAACATGTATTTGGAATAATTGTTTTAGTACGCTTTGACTTGAAATCTATGACACACCACCAACATTTCATTTCCGTTATTATTTTGTGAAAACGTTTTAACTCTAGTTCTCCCATTTGAATACTCAGGCGAACAAAAACAAATCTAGCAAACGCGTTCCCTAAGGATTCATTCTTAGAGACCTATCATACAGCCTAATTATGTGAAGTTGCTAGTTCTTTGTGATGCTGCTTGTCGTAGCGTATTCGTAATTGATCAGTTATATATTCGTATCACTCAACAGTCTTCCAAGTGTGTCTGTAAGATATTAACTTTGTCGCTGTTCAATATAATTGTGTTACTTTGAACATACTTTGCAATATAAGTTTAAAAGAGACTAAATATGAACAGATATATAGACAGTCAACTGTTGAATTGATGTCTGGAAGGGTATTTAAGCATTTGAGGGAATGTTTATATGAGAGGATGTAAACTGTATTATACTCAAGATGAAATGAATGAAACAGTCATAATTGAACACTCACCCATAACTTTTATTTGTACTACCTCTTCCATAAAAATGTTTCCCATCTGACAATTAACAATATATTTCGCTTGGTCCCAATGATGAACATTGTGTATCGATACAGTTCCATTACTGTACAAAATCACCCTGTCGTTGTACTCCGGTAAAAGAGTTTCATTTTGGCTGCAGTTTTCAAATGACCACCTGGCAATCAATGTATTTCCCTCATCATTTATGTAAAGGGAAATAACTGAGCTGCATTTGTTGAATCTAATGTTTTGAAAGGCCTGGACAGAATCTCCTGGACAAACATATTTCGTTATTATTCCTGCACCTAAAACTGAGGCAAACAAACAATAAATTTTATATAATTAATTAGACGTACGTCCTCCATCTCGTGCAATAATGGTAATACTACTACTACTACTACTACTACTACTACTACTACTACTACTACTACTAATAATAATAATAATAATAATAATAATAATAATAATAATAATAATAATAATGGTGGCAATTATATTAACGATAACAACAAACAGTTGTAAATGGACATGGCTTTGGATATGGATATAGCTTTGATTTAGGGATAGCAAGAAATATGTCATCAGCGTCTGCAAAGGGTTTGATAATAATGATATTTAATTAAATAATATATATATATATATATATATATATATATATATATATATATATATATATATATATATATATATATATTATTATTATTATTTAATTAAATATTATTAATTAATTTATAAAAATGTTAAACATTAAAAATGAATTAAAATATAAGTTTATTATATAATGCTTAATCCCACATTAGCTACACAAAAGTGTACCTGGCTCCTTCAAGGATAAATTACTCCATGTGGAAAGAATTGTTATCGATAATTATTCGAAACTCACATGGCAACGGCGCGACAAGGAGCGCAACAAGGACCACAGCCCTGTATAAACTGCATAAAAAGTGTCCGAGGAAATATCAAATTTGTATCTTGTGCGGTCGGACAAAATATCGAGCGTTCTTGGAATATTGTACTAGAATAAATAAACCCATCCCAACCATCGAGGAATTTTTAAAACAACGACGTGAGAAATCGGTAATTCTACCGTAAGTGTTTTATATTTTAAATCAATTTTTTTTCATCTTGCTATGAACTATAGCTATCTTTTCTGCGGTAAGAAAACGAGAACCTATTAAACATCATGCAATGCTGCCATCGAAAGAATATTTGATTAATTAATAGCAGCAAAGTGGGTCATCCAAATACGAAGTCTCCAGTTTAATAACGACGATGATTAATACAACCGGGATGAACATTGTTATATTTTCTGAGATAAAACCGCGTGGATTTGTCCACGCACACTGACCTAAATTTTAGAACAATAATTTTGGATCATTTTTGTATTATTGATGTTATGATTTGTCTGAGAAACAAATAGTGGGCTGAACCACTCAGTTGCTCTTTGTCATTCCAACCCTTTACCTCAAGCACTAACTATCAGCAACAGCAACATTAAATTCACATAGTCATTACAAAACCTATGGTTTACCTGTTTTTCTCATATAGGGATGAATGCACAGGAATACGTGCTCATTGAAAACAAGCATAGAAAGAGAAGTACATCAGCAGTCAAATCAAGAAGCAAAAGAAGAAGACTCTTAAAGAAGAAACGATTTGAGCAGCAGATTAGTGAAGAACAATCAGCATCCATTTCAAACTTTACACCACCACATGATGAGGATAAAGATAAATCTAGATGTGAATCGTCAACAGCAGATCGTGGTTCACAGACTTATGATGAAGACAATACAACCTGTCCTGTCACAGATGAAATAGAGCAGAATCCACTTGCGATTAGCTTACGGAAATGGCAGAAAGCTAGAAAGGATGTCCGAAAATACAGTGGTATTGGAGTAATTGAAACATATAGGTATGCAGTGCAGATCACGAAGATCTGGCATTTTCATGCTTCATCTTTGTCTTATTGAGACCTTGCTTGACAAATTTAGCAGAGCCCTATAGTACTGATATGCATATTGTCTGTTACTCTATCCATCTATTCTTTAACAATTTGGTTTTGTGCTCAAAAGCTTACATTTTTAAAAAAAACTTGTATTTATTTCTGAACACATTAATGTGTGTATGTATATATATATATATATATATATATATATATATATATATATATATATATATATATATATATATATATATATATATATATATATATATATATATTTTTATATATACATATATATATATATATATATATATATATATATATATATATATATATATATATATATATGTATGTATACATACATACATACATACATATATATATATATATATATATATATATATATATATATATATATATATATATATATATGTATACATACATACATACATACATACATACATACATACATACATACATACATACATAGAGTGTTGATAAAAAGCTGATACATATGCATACATGCCAACTATTACACTTTTGATGTAATCATTACACATTTTCTTTCACTTAATTACGCGTAAACATATATGGATTACACTTTCTTGTTATATCTACCTTCCAAAATATAAATTATTTGTTTTCGCGTTTTTATTAATATTCTATTGATCCCACAGACTATATTTTAGACATGACAGATTTTACTACACCAGCAGTTCTCAACCTGTGGGTCGCGACCCCGTCAGGGCTCGAACAAAGATTTGCCAGGGGTCGCTTACGACCATCGGAAATATACATTTTTACAGTTATGAACGAAAATAATTTTACGGTTGGGTCGCCACAACATTTGGAATTGCATTAAAAGGGTCGCGGCACTAGAAAGGTTGAGAACCGCTGTACTACACTATAACAGTACGCTTGTCCGTGGACTTGCGTGTACTTTCCTTACAGTATCATGTTCTATTTATAGCAAACCTTGTTATGCTTTCAAACTTTTGACCTTTCATTCAATTATATTAACAGCATCTGTATGGCTTAGTGAGGAGAGAGCAGACTGGTTTTCTAAATTTAATCTTTATGCACATGATCTTTGTTCTAATTCATATTTATTGCAGAACCATTCTAAAGGTATTAGGCACGAATATTTTTTATTTTATCTTAGTCGATAAATATATATGCGAGCAAACATATCTCCTTAAAAAAAGTTCCGTTGGATTTAAAAAGGGCCAAAACAACAACAAAAAAACAGTTCTCTAAATATAACGACACAAATGCAGCATCACATGACATCTATTTAAAACTGTGTGGAGAGAATTTTAATATTTGGTGCTAAAAGTCTTATGATGGATTCTAGTCGATGTGTGTTTATAGCTAAAAGTGCTACATATGAAAACTTTAAACAGTAAAGGATGTTAAAGGATGAGAGGAGCAAATAAATGTTTTTTGAAATTTTAGCATGTTATATGTGGATTAATCTTTTTCTGCCTAGATTTCGCATTTTGAACACTTGGATTACACCTTTTCCTCGTCAAAGGTTGGCATTTACGCATACGATTTTGTGAGACCTTTTCAACATACGTCAATTTGGTAGGCATTTATGTATAGATATTCATATGACCTAACTACATTGTCAGGACATTATAGCTTATTCTCAGTATTGTATGCTGGTATACCTGTTTTAGAAACCCAGATTTGAAGCTTCAAATTTTATGTACATTTTTGTGTTAAAATGGATGCCACTTTATGTTAATATTATCGTAAAGTTTCAGTAACGAATATATTGCTTACTGAAACTTTTTGATAATATTAACATAAAGTGGCATCCATTTTAACAAAGCTATAGCTGCCAGTGAAATTTGTTCTGACATAACTGTGAGAACATTGATAAATACACAGAATATAATACTAATAATTAAAATCAACACTCCATTAAATCTTAAAAGACATTAAATCAGTGTTGTTTAAACATGGGTTCCATTGTTTGGGGGTTGGGGGTTGGGGATGCATTGACATTCTTCTGGTTGCTTTTCTCTAATAGAAGATACCATGACAAACTTGGTTGCTTAAGCCCCTAGCAAAAGTTGCATCCACTTTCGGTTGAAACATTAATACATAAACAGGCATTTGAAGCACAAATCTTCACTTTTGTTCATTCAAGTGGTAATCTTGTTGTTTCAGAGAAGTACAGAGACATTTTAAAAATACCATTGTTGATGCGTGGTTATACTAACCACAAAAACTTAGCCAATGTTACAGTTAGCCACTAGGGTGATATCAATCATAGCTTTGAGACCCAATATGATCCTTTGAGTAAAAAGATGCCGTCTTTATTGATAGTGATACTTTATAGTATTTTTTAAAAATTGTTATAACTTGGGAAAAGGTCTTTATATGCCCGTTTCCTTTCAAGAATTATAAATGGGTTTTCTCTATATTTCAGTCCATTTTAGTTTAAGGAAGTGATGGAAAAAGAGAGAAAAAAGAGGCACTGTCAACGCTGGGGTGATGTGTTTTCAGATCGACACTTCAGACGTCATAATTGCAAAGATGTTCAGTGTGATTCAGGTGAGGAAGAGGAGCAAGGATCAGTTGAAGACAATAGTACACAGTATTTTGAGAGCACAGATTTACCTTGACAGATTCAGCGATGCTATTACCAAAGAATATCATAGAGGAGGACATATTGATGTATTTTGAATCAGTTCAGAGTCAAGGTATCAGTTCCTCAGACAGTGAAAGTGACGATAGCATGTATGAAGCAGCGTTTGAAGATGCTAGCTGACTGTGAAACCGAAATTGTTACTGAAAAAGCATCTGGAAATGATTATATTTGGTGGATTCTAAAGCACTTTTAAAGTGGCAATCCTGTTTTTTTATACCTGATAGAGCCTTTTCTTATATTTTGATTCTAATAAAATCTGTGTTGTACTTGTGCTCAGATTCATCAAATTTCATGAAAGCTTTGTATCAGGATTTTCTAGTACCCATTTATCAAATGAATAAATTCGTGTCTTTCAGTAGAGACAATTTTAAGAAATATGTTGTTTGCACAAAATGTTTTACACTGTACGACTATGAGGACTGTTTTAATGTTATTGAAGGTCGTAAAGTTTCAAACATTTGTGGAAATGTAGCTTATCCATGTCATCCTAGTCCACATTTACGAAGAGCTTATGGAGAAACATTGTTAAAAATTGTACACTCTCAAAATGGGGATCAATTAACTCCTTTTAAACATATGGTTATAAGAAATTGGAAGATAGCATCTCGGGTTTGGTAAAAAGACCAGGTTTTGAAAATTAAATTGTGAATTATGGAGGCAGAGAAAGGTACCTAATGATATTTCCATGGATGTGTATGATGGAAAAGTTTTGCATGACTTTTCTAGTGATGCATGGAATTTTTTTACTAGCGAATGTAGTTATGCATTAATGTTGAATGTTGACTGGTTCCAGCCATTTAAACACAAAAGATATTCTGTTGGAGCTATATATCTTTGCATATTGAATTTACCTAGAGAAGAAAGGTTTAATCAGTAAAATATGATTTTAGTTGGTTTAATACCATACACCAAAACTGAGCCTCCAACAAACACCTTTATAGAACCACTTGTAGAGGAGTTAAAAGCTGCTTGGAATGGTTTTTATTTGAAAAGTTACCAATCTCCAGATGTGCTAGTTCATGTCAGGTTAGTATTGTTATGTGTTGATTGTGATATTCCAGCAAGTAGAAAATTATGTGGCTTTTTAGGCCATTCTGTTACAATGGAGTGTAACAAATGTACTAAAGCATTTATAGGTAGGATTGGAGAGAAGAATTATGGTGGTTTTAATTTATCTGAGTGGAACTTGAGAAATAACTCGTCACATCGGAAATTAGTGCAAAAGGTCATGAAAGCAAAGACCAAAGGTTCCAGAGAAGAGTTAGAAAGAAAATATGGCATACGTTACTCAGTTCTCGTTGAATTGCACTATTTTGATCCAGTTAGCATGACCATTCTTGACCCTTTGCATAACCTTTTTCTAGGAAGTGCGAAACACATGTTAAAAATTTGGAATGCAACACAAATACTGCATGATGATCAATTAGGGATGATACTAGAGAAAATAGAGCTAATTCAATACCCCTCTGATGTTGGAAAACTTCCACAAAAATTTTTAACAAGTTCTGGTAGTTTTACAGCAGACCAGTGGAAAAACTGGACCATACTTTTCTCAGTTTTTGATCTAAAGGATGTGTTGAACTCAGAGGATTTAGAATGCTGGCGAGCATTTTTTCTTGCATGCAAGAATTTATGCACGCGAACAACGAAAACGTCAAATGTCCAGCTTTCCCAGGGACTGTTGTTGTCGTTTTGTGAGAGATTTGAAAAGCTATACGGGGAAGACCGAGTAACACCAAACATGCATATGGATGCACACTTGGATCAGTGTATTAATGATTTTGGACCCATATATTCCTTTTGGTTGTTCCGTTTTGAGAGAGAAAATGGTATATTAGGCTCAATGCCCACAAACAGAAGAAATATTGAAATTCAGTTAAAGAGAAAATTCATCAAAAACTTGCACTCACTGGATATTGTTTGCAATTTAAACATATTGAGTGACTTTGGATCAGATTTTAATAAGCTGTTTGTTTTAGATGAGTCACCAGATCGTGGAACCCTACGTGAAATGGATCGAAAACCAGATTTTGAATATATAAAAATGTCATCAAGGAACATATACTTTCAGAATGCAGATTGGAGATTAAATGATGGAATTGTGTATCCCTCTAGTAAGAGTATGGCTTTGACTGAGGTGGAAGTTAAGTATCTATTACTAATGTATGGTGCACTGTATCCAAACGGTGTGATTTCTGCAGAGTCTGTGTGCAGTTCATACAGATCTGAAAGACAGGTATCGATATATGGTAGTATATTGGGTACTAAACATGGAAGGAGTTATAGATCATCAATGATACTGGCTCATTGATCTGATGGAGATGGTAAGATTTATGGTTGTAATGCGGTTGATTTGACCCTACGGCCAGGTCAGATTGAAAAACTTTTGTTACACAATCTGTTTTTGGATGGGAAATTGTGTTTGCATTTAATAGCAAAAGTTATTTGGTTTACAGAATTAGTTGAGTCACTTAAAAATATGTATAGAAAACCAGTTGTAGTTTGAAGAAGTGATTCATTTGAAAGAGAGGGGCCAGCAGCATTTATACCTGTGCAAAGAATTAAGTCAAAGTTTGTTTATGCATACAAAACAATCAAAAGCAAGAAAGTCATAATTGTCTGCCCATGTGATAGATATCTTCTGTAAGATAAAGGGATTTTTAGGTAAGCAAATTAACAGGACTTTATTACCATTTATATTTTTAATGGACTAGTAATATGTTTCTAAATGTTTACAAGTGTCATAAATTAAAACATCGTGATCTATATGACTAAACATGTAAGGCTTTAATATTCAGGTCTTGATGAAGTATTATTCAGCTGTACATTTGCTGATGTAGATAAAATGTTTAATGTTAGCTTCTTAAAGGCAAATTGTGCTTTTGATGGAAATACATTTCTGTATGTCTTAAAATTCAACCACACAATGTTTGTGAAACCATGCGCATGTATACATTACACAAAGCTAGTACACACAGAAGTTGTGTCAAACCATGCACATGTATAACTTACATGAAGCAGGTATACACAGAACTTGTGTGAAACTATGCACGTGTATGACTTACATGAAGCTGGAACACACAAGGCTTGTGTGAAACTCTGCACATGTATGACTTACATGAAGCTAGTACACACAGAAGCTGTGAGAAACCATGCACATGTATAACTTGCATGAATCTGGTACACAAAGAACTTGTGTGAAACCATGCACATGTGTAACTTACATGAAGCTGGAACACACAGAACTTGTGTGAAACTCTGTAAATATAAGACTTACATGAAGCTGGTACACACACAGAACTTGTGTGAAACCATGTGCATGTATAATTTACATGCAGCTGGTACACACAGAACTTGTGTGAAACTCTGTACATGTAAGACTTACATGAAGCTGGTACACACAAATAATTTGTGTGAAACCATACATGTTTATAACTTGCATTAAGTTGGTACACAAAACTTCTGTGAAGCGGTGCACATTTATTGCTTATATTTCACACAGCAATGGGCCAACCATTGTTCATAATAAAAACATGAATTGATAGCAATGACTAAACATGAATGACTTTAATATGCAGGACCTGATTAAGTAAATGAAGTATTATTCAGCTGTAAATTTGCTGATGTAGATAAAATGTTTATTGTTGGCTTCTTAAAGGTAATTTGTGCTTTTGATGTCCTCTCTTGATGGAAATACATTTCTATATCTGGCTTTTAAATAACTAAAGCCGTTGAAGAGTTACTTTAAATGTTAATTGTTACAAGCCTGTTCTTCTTAAATTGCACCCACACTATATTTGTGAAATCATGCGCATGTTTACATTACATGAAGCTAGTACACAGAACTTGTGTGAAACCATACATGAGTATGACTTACTGTTTCATGAAGTTGGTATAAAATGAATACAATTAAAATAAAGGGAGATAAGACCACATTGAATAAATTCTGTAAATCTTAAAAATGTTTTATTATATTATGTACATATTGGAAGCTGACTTTATTAGAACTGAATTCAGAGAGTGGTTGTTTTTTGAATAATGTAATTTTTTCTTGAAATTCCTATATCTGGAATTTTAAATCATTCTATTTTATATGCATGAAATCATGTGTTTAGTTTGTGGATGTATATTGTGTAACAGTAAATAAAAGAATGTTTTTGTGTGTGTCGCAGTAGTTTAGATTTTTGTCAATTGTCAGTGTTGTGTTTGAAATATGTCAATTATCAGAATTATGCATTTTTGATTTTGTGGGTGTTGAATTAAGATATATGAGCATTTTTTATATATTTTTCCAACTGAAATGTTACATATTTTTATCAAAATATTAGTAAAAACTGACTAAACAAGCAAAGCATGTTCTTTATACTTTCAGCGATAGACAAACCACATACTAATGAATGTGTTTAATTATGGGCTTGCAACAGTATATCAGTTTCATAAAGTCGATCAACCATAGGCATTTGCCTTCAGCTAACAAAGTTGTGAAACACAAATAACATAAAACTATTTTTTAAAAAGTAACATTTTTATTGGCTTAATTTTATGCATATCGATAAACAAGATCATTCATTTCATTTATTTACATTTTGTCCTAGAGAGCAAAAATATAGCTGTATAAGAAACAAAAATGAAAATTTGCTCTCAGCAACTGAATTTAATCGATTATTGTTTATGTGAAATTGACAATCAGCTATAAAATTCAGACTAATTGCACTGGTACACACATGTGTAACTTAAATGAAGCTGGTAACGAAAAACGTGTGGGAAACTATGACCATAATAACACACAAAATGTAATGAAACTGCATATGTATAACTTACCTGAACGAGGAAGAAGTAATGGACCGTTATTGATATTTAAACAATGGGGCTATATAGGAGATTATTAGATATACAAGTATCTTGGTTTCTGCATCATGTTACTCTATATTTAAACATGTTTGTAGCCCTATAGTTTGAATCTTAGTATTATCATGTATAAAAATATATCAATTAAGATACTTTTTGATTCTGATGTTAACTGTACATTTTGATGTAATGATTACAATAAATTTATTAAACTATTGATCATTTGTTATTGTTATCATTTTTCTCTTTTATCTGGATTTCTTGTATCGTTGTTGGAACAGTCCCATTAAACAAATCTCTCTGGTTGACCTAACTATACAATCTGTCCTTAAGTTAAATGAAGCAAAGTGGATAAACTATTTAAAGTATGTAAGCATGTTGCAAAACGTTTAGTTTTGATTTAATATCTGTAAAGTCAGACTTTCAATGCCTTTTATTTTTGTAAAGACAACTTAACTGCTTTTATAGTCTTTACAGTGACTAAAGATGAATTTTCATCTTTTTGTTATGTAAAGATATTGTAAAGGTGATACTGATACATTTTACATCTTTTACTTGTATTTAAGTATAACTTAAATATTTGTAAAGGCAACTTTTCATACAGTGTGTGTGTGTGTGTGTGTGTGTGTGTGTGTGTGTGTGTGTAGCAGAATATATTGAATCGACGCTAGATCAAAATCATTCAAGTATCATCGAGCAGATATTTGACACATGATGAATTAACCAATGTAGCTAAACGAGGATTATTTTATCTACATGAGTATTATAAACGATATTTTAGTGGGATTAAGAACGCAATCTTCTTCGATGATAACAAATCTTCGGTAGATATTATAACAGAAAATAATTACATCGAAATTAAATATCTCACATGGGCAGGTTATTATTCATCATTTTAGTAATTTTGTATTTTCTTGTTGATTCCAGATTTTAATATCATCCCGGAGGATTTTAATGATCAATCGGCGGTAAATGAAATAATAACTCGCGGTAGATTAAGGTATCCAGTATTTGACATCGATTCGAAAACGATGACCGTGAGCAAGGAAATCGATTACTTATCACGGTTGTCCGATGATATTTATATATCAGAAACAACGAACGGATAAAATGTACTAGAGAATCCTCTCCGGTGGATTTCCAACAACATTAGTCTTTGAATAAAAAAAAAAGCTGAGGACAATCCTACGTGGAATGTTGATTTACAGTCTGGTCTCCACAGTATTAAACTTCATAATACGAGATCGGTAAAACAATTTTGGAAGATAAAAGGTTTATTTATCCGAAAAGATCGGTAACCGCAATTGATTCACTCGCTTGTCCGTTATCGATTCAACCTAAATATGTTAGCATCGTCGATGAAATCAAGGATCACCATTTCGATGATTCTCTTTCCGTTGACGATATCACTAAACTTTATATCGCATTTACAGGAATATCGGGCGGGTCCGGAAATATGATTTTGTAATATTTGCCACGATTTGAATTTCTGTTATCCGATTTTAATTCAAACACCGAATCCCTTATAGATCATTTTAATAATCTGGATGATATTTGTCGTCGTTAAATCGGCCTTTCTTGATCGTAAATCAGGGAAAAGTTTATTAATATGTTTTATAAATATTTCGTATTGTTGTAGTCGAATTTTATCTTGTAACATCTCATCAATATTTTTCAGAATATCTTTTCTGATCACCGGTGATATTATTTTACTTAAATCATCGGGAAGAGATAATATCTCAAGAACATTTCGGATGGTTTCGAATTGATTCCGTGAAGATAATTTATCAGACCTGTATGATTGAGCTTCTTAAATGTATCTACCATAATCTGCTTTGTTTGTTGTAACCGCGACGATCTTTTATTTAAGAGTTCAGTCTCTCCCGGATCTAGTTTACTAATATTGGTTTGAAAAATATTATTGAGAAATTTTAGTTTTTTTTTTATTTTGTTATATTTTTCCCACATGGGAATATGTTAATAGTTAGGAGATTTGTATGTGGTGTTGATCGCCATGGTCGATTTGTTATCATGTGATATTCGCTCCCCAATAGTACTCTTCAAGATATCGTCTACGCTAGGATTATTTTTAATCTCCGTTGGTGGGTTTTTTTTTTTTGATAATTTTCCTTCTAAATTTCATATTCATCTATCTCTGTCTGGATAATCTCATAGCCGTTATTCTTCATCATCGCAATTAACCACGGAGTAAAATAACGCCGGGAATTATTTTCATCGATGGAATTGATGATAAATGTATGACTGCATCATGTATTTATATCACCGAGGTTAGGAGCTCTAAATAATTTATCAGCGGTGGTGGGGTTCTTCTCGTTGGATATTATAACATCGATGATATAGCGAGTTAACGGTAGGCCGTGAATATATCCCCGTCGTGTCGTTGAATAATGAATCTCTGAAATATTTCTGAATCCATGCATCGCTTGTTTAGTAGCTTCAAGGGATCCTAGTTCTTCGGAGAATACAAAGATATACTTAAATCGATCATCAACGATGCTGACAACAGCCTCCAACGTGAGGTTAAATATCACCACGTCGATATTAATATACGCGTTGCTAACATCGGATATATCCTGCTGATTTATGGTTGGATGTGTATCTGCATGATATTATTTTGCACGAAATTGTCGATGTTGTAATTGGCGTGCCAAACCTTCCACGGAATAATCTCCACGGGATTTATTGTGGATGAACACAGCGACTCGATTACCTACTGTGAAATGTTCTAGCAGTTTAATGTAATTATCCCTGTGCGATTGTTCCACAATAAAATTTTTATCATGATCTGGTTGATAATCATTGATGATAAATTTCATATCAGATCGTCCTAAAATATCTTAGACTCATAACAAATCATCATTGTTAGCATCTGCATCCAGTACAATTATACGAGATGTTGCGATTATCAGACCAGCAATTTTTCCCAGTATGCGCTACTTGTTTTCAACGATGAGAAACACTACCTTCGAATGTCTTGCCATTCATCAACGATGATCAAATCTGGAATTCCTCGATTGCGATATAACCATTCAAACTGCCCGATAATTTTCTGTTATCACCAGGTTTAAAGATAATATCACCGGTGATTTCGTTGTAGGATTCAAATTCATAATCTGATTTAATCTTTTCGGTGAAAGTTATCCATTATAACGAAGACTTGGGTAGCTTGAATTGACTACAACCCTAGTGAATCTTTCATAGGTTGAACCTAATATGTATACCCTAAACGCACAAATTATTTGCGTACATTAGGTTGGACAATATAACTTGCTATCCTTGGCAACATATATAACTTTCCAAGGCAAAGGAAGATATAAGCAAAGAAGATTTATATCACCATGATGTTACTAATTGGGCTGATACCATAACAATTTTGTTATGACGGCTCATGGCAGGATATCACACAAGGAAGGAATAAAAGGAATAATAAGTTATTAGTTAAAATGTTTGTAGATTAAATAGAATTTGACATCGATAAATGCGGGATTTTAGGTATATAAGTACAGCCATATCTCTTGCAGAAAGAGGCGCCCGTCGGGGACAACAAAATTACTACCCAATGTACGGGAAATCAAGACCCACATGCAGTGTTCATACCTCACGAAATGAGAATCCTAGTGTGAAATACTTTCATTGCCAATCTAAACAGAAACAATAAAAATGATACTATCATCTAATTTCTCAAGTTAATTCTTTATATACTACTACTACTACTACAGCTACTACAACTATTACTACTGATAATAATAATAATAATAATAATAATAATAATAAGAAGAAGAAGAAGAAGAAGAAGAAGAAGAAGAAGAATTTTCCCTTGACCAACAGTTTCCAATTGATTACATTTATGATGTGTGTATGTAGAGAGAGAGAGAGAGAGAGAGAGAGAGAGAGAGAGAGAGAGAGAGAGAAATAGCAAATATATTGTTAAAAATCACTGCAATGTTTATATAGTTAAATTAATTACCTGCTAAAACTGCGAATAAGAAAAGGCAAAACCAACAAAAACCGAATTTGAACTTCATGTTTTATCTGAAAAGAAAAAAAGTCAACAATATCAATAAACCTTCGGGTCTTAATAATGAACAGGATTTTTTTTCAACAAAAGTTAGTTGTTATTATGAAGTAAATAATTAGTAATATATCATCCATGTGTTTGTTTATTACTTAAATCATGTGGTAAATTAACTATTTTGCAATAATAAAATATTTTAAAAATGGTCAGAAATTCCATCTTGGGATATCATTTATTTAAACAAACTCATACTGTAATATATATATATATATCAATGTCGGACAGACTAGGTCAAAACCAACATACAACGAAACAGTCGCATATTAATATAAACGGAATTAAGATGACCACACATTTAATAATAACGGTAATTAAAATAAACATGTAAAGGTCAACGGAAACTAAAATTTCGAAAACCGTCAGAGTTCAGAAATGGTTATGGTGTGAAAGTATTGAGACAACCATGAATCTTTTTTATATAGTTGACAATGTTCACAAAACATTGCGGAGCATCCAATAGTTCCGAACAACTAATCAGCGCTCAATAAGAGCTATGGAATATCACCATTTTTATACCTACAGTTTCCAAGAATCTGAAATAAATTTTAGAGCTAGACGTATATACGATTACCGTCTGTTTGCAAAAATTATTTGTGAGCAATATGTAAGTTGATCTTGTGATGCTTTAGTATGGATAAGGAGGTGTCTGATCAGAAACCAGTATTTCAAAAAATATTATTGTTAACGAAGTCCTCTTAAATGTCCAGATCGTTATAAGATCATGATATCATGCAATTATAGTAACAAGGATCTATATAGCGACAATCGGAAAATACGTTACAGACCCCCTCCCCTCCTCCAAGGCTGTATGACGACATGGTTTTTAAAACCACCCTGGGGCTGTATATCGGCAATGAGAATCTAACGTGGACAATATTGGGGCTGTATAGCGACAATGGAAAGTGGAGTTATTGTATAGCGACAATATGACATACATACGTACATTCATTTTAACTTATTCATTTGTTACTCACAGCAAACTCTATTCTCCAATATGCATTTGTTAAACTAAATGAAACATTTCGCGATTATAGAATATATGAGTCAGGTAAATTGATTTACTTACCAACTCAAGTCTCTTGTAGTGATTCCTGGTCCTTTGTTTTGTTTGCTTTGTTCTGCCCTTCGTCGTAAACTGTTTGTTTTTTTTGTAACGATCTCACATCTAGTAAGAAAGAAATAACCGCGATGATTAGGTATATATGCAGACGAAATCATGCACTGACTTTCTTATGAGTCTTCTAGCATACGAAAGTCCCATTATTTTTCAACATATTTTCATCAACATACACCATTTACATCTCAAGTTCAATATTGTTACCAATATCTTATCATGTTATATTAAACTGTTTGGTTTTTAATATCGTTGGTCGATATTAAATCAAATTTAGTATTTTTAACCATGTATAAATACAACCTATTGTATGGCGCTAAATAGCCTAAATGTGCTGGTGCGCCTTTAAAAATCAATCATCAATCAATCAATCAATCAACCAAATTCCAAATGCTTTGATCATCAACACAATAAGCCCTACGAATAAGATCTACACAAATTATTTAGGAGACACATTATCAAGAACTAAAATGTTTGCTTGTGCATAAACCAATATCTTTTTTAAAACCTTGATAGTTTGACCATTTGACATCATCTTGAATCAAATACGCTTCCTCATTACATAACGTGCAAGCCGTGCACAAAGAAGATCCATTTTTGTAATTTACAACTAAAACTATTCTATGAACAACGCAGTTATCCTTTCTATCACAACAACAATGACCTCTAACAATAAAACGATACACTTATGTCCCATCCTAATTGTTAGCTACTTGTAAGGAATGTTAGTGCTAGTCGATTCGACTATAAAGAGCTTTTGTTATGACGCCATAAGATACTCTTCGCAATTTTGGCAGGCGTAACAATATATTAAACTTTAGCATCAATATCGCGCTACCTCCCCGCTCGTACACACATTACTAACTTTGTGGATATTTCCGTCGCCTGTTTTCCGCCTGCTTATTTGAGAAAGATGTTTATATTAATAATAGTTAAAGGGTGGAATGTAAGATTCATTATATTATATGGAATTTTGAACTTTAATAACTTTTAATGAAAACATTATCAGGCTTCTGCCATGATGTGCGTTCGATAATCTTTTGTGCCAAGATGATCGCACTAACCAGTAATAGCATCAACGATGACGCCATTGTTCGCTCTAATGACACTATTAAAGTCAAGTTAACACTCGCAAAGGAGCTCGTCCTTTTGATGCTGCCTATAACAGCGCTACTAGAGGCGAAGACCGAGATGCTCAGCTTCATTGGGGGGGGGGGGGGGCGCACATAAGCACCATAGCTTCCATACCTTGACAACAAAACTGCTTGCAATGCGCTGTCAACAGTGTTCCTGGCAAATAAATACCCAGCTGGGTATCACTGCTCCAAGTCACATATTTGATGCCTTCAAGGTTGTAACAGGGCTAACGAATCACAAGCCCAATCAGGTGGTAGTTTATAAACTTTGCGTTACTGAGGTGAATCTGCTTCTCAAAAACCACCCGCAGAATGCCGACCAAATACCTTTCTACTATACTAATAAGCACATGCATCGAAATTTCATTAATGTAAACCAGCATGTGTCACAATCAAAAAATGAACTTACAAAAGCTTCCGTAGTCCGTTGTGGATCCATTTATTTATTTCGTTGAGGAAATGTATTTCATGCCAATTTCACGAAGATTGAATTTGACAAATAAAGGGCTGGCTGTCCAAGCAAGGTAGCAGCGCTTGTCGCGGTTGCCACAGCTGGTTGCACTACCCAGAAGGAGACACTGACGCCGTCACCAAACGCGTAATTGGATTAGAAAAACAAAACAATAAATGATAGTGTTTGTACCTGCTGGGTTGATGGAAAAGACACTCGACAACTTTCAAATTCTCTTTTTGGCACAACCCTTAATAAATGTATTGATAGTCTTCATTCTCAGAAACTAAACTCGCCTATCAGGTCGAAACGGACTCAGACCATTGCCATTAACCTAGATACCGTATACCGTCTAGGGCCACAGCGTATAACATTCTACAAACTGCGATGTACCCCTTTTCCTACTCCTGAACAATTTCGTATTTTTGCAAGAGCCTACAACAGGTTCCATGAGCAGCAAATGCATTTCTTGTGCCTATCCCTGCAAGAAATCATTGGAATGCTAAATTGTAATTTGCCAACTTGAAGTTGACAGTCCCATAAATATGGTGTGGTTGTGCTGTGAGAGACAGACAGACTTAGACTAAAGAAAGACAGAGACTATTTTTATTTCTCAATTAACAACACAATTATAAATATATTTATCGTTTGATTTTTTTAAACTAAATATTCCAAAACAAAAACAAGAACGATTCCTTCTTGATTTTATGTAAATATTCAAAGGTTTCTCTATTTGGCATTCTATTTGAACTTAAATAATTAACGTATACAGCCAAACGTGTATTATGGTACGCATATCTAGAGCATATATGTCATATTCAAACAATAAATGTAGATAAGTAAAAGAAAGAACTTACTGAAAAGATTAAAAATGTATTTGTTCCGAGCTTATGAAATGTTTACCAATTCTCAGATAATTATTCGTATTTCAGAACAGCAAACGTAATATATATATATATATATATATATATATATATATATATATATATATATATATATATATATATATATATATTCTGTTTTCTTTCAGATTGACAACTCCTTCCCTAAGTCAATAAGACTTCATATGAGCAATTTAATATAAATAACATTCCCGTTTGTACCATATACATGTATTCAGTTTACTATTTACTGGAATAACCACAAAATAAAGAAGGGGCCCCGAGTGACCGAGTCGTCTAAAGCGCTCTCTGTTACGGATCACTGCCATCTCTCCTCTGTATGCGTGGATTCGAGTGTCTTAATCCACCATTAATACTGGCCACCATATATAGCCTATCTTGTACTGATTAATGACATTAAACCCTACAACAATAAAATAAGAATACGTTATACAGATTTACTCTTATGTCAGGGTGATTTTGAAAGCGTGTTTAGTACCTCTGTACAAAATTACAGTTTAATGTAAAACCATCAATGCTAGCAAATGTTAATTTCTGTATGAATCACACAAAATGGTGATATAGTACATACCAAAATCATGCTTCGTTCATATGTCCATGTCAAATTTACTTTTGTACAGGAAAGAAAGTCATCCATTTGTTTGTGTACTGAATAGGCAAATGTTCGTTTAGTTTACATCGTGATAGCTTAGGTAATTTATATCTTCTACAGATATAGTGCTCCTCTGATAAAAACTAAATTCTAGTTAGGGTAATGACAAACAAGCCCTTTACATGTCATATCATCTTGGCAGATGTCCAAACATTAAGTAAATGCCAGTTCAGACTACATATCGTAATAGGGAAGATATATACGGGTACATGCATGTACCAATGTTTTGGTATTACTGTTATATATGCAACCGTTATATGGTTTGTTTCGTTGACGCTGTCGGCACGGACAATTTTCACTGCACATCTCAATATGGGATAGGATCAAATACGCACAATAGAAAGCTATATTTTGATATAAATGAATGGAATTATAATAATAATATAACATAACATGATCTGTCACAAATTAGAGATATGTTATAACCGTGATGCGATTTCATAACCTTTGAATTGTGTAGGACATAAAAGTGTTTTAAGCAGGACTCAACTCTATAAATATTTGTTCTATTTGGAAACAAAAGCGAGTTAACATTCAAGCACAACAATCACAAATCACTTCAGCTGACGCTGCCTTTAGTAAAGGTCTGACCTTGCATTATAAATAAACGACCCCATTGTTAAGCTTGTATGATGGTGATGTGAGCCACTGAGTTTCGTATGACATTTTTCATATAAATGCAACTGTATCACCTGCATGATAGATAGAAACGGTTTCAGAACCTTTATTCGGTTAACTGAGATAGGTACTCCTGAAAGGGAGATGTCAACATTGAGCTTTCCTGGAACCAGACACAAATATTTTGCCTTCTATGACTTGACGCAACTAACTAACCATGAGCCCAATAATATGGTGTTTGTTAAGTTCGGCGATAATGAGGTTAACATACATTTCCCACCGTGACGAAACTGATTAACTCCGAAAGTTATAAAATGTACATAATTGAATGGAATCTTATCTGAAAATAACATAGACTCTCCGAGGCAAAGACACAACTGCTGTGTAGTACAGAAAGATCGTAGTGCACAACCGTGACTAAGCGTCTTAGAAATAAAATAAATTGATGAATAAAGCTGCTATATTTCAGGTATTTTATCTTTAGTTTTGATGTCGTTTGTTTCTCGAACCGCTCCGGTGGCCTAGTGATTAAAGCGTCCGCCACGGGAGTGGGAGGTTGTCGGTTCAATCTCCGGCCGAGTCATAACAAAGACTTACAAAAATGATAATAACAGCTTTCTCGCTTGACGCTCAACATTAAAAGGTTAGTGTTAGTACTGGTCGGCCTGGTTTTAGGATAATGTGACTGGGTGGGACATAATGCTACATTTCTGCGGCATGATGCCCCAGTCATAGACATCACTATAAAATGCCTCACTGCAGACATCGTAGCGACATGACTGAACAATTGTTAAATCTACGTACATGTAACAATTCCTAATCAAACAAACAAACAAACTATTGTTTCTCATATCGGTGGACAGGTCCAGTCTACTATTGAAGTGGCCAACTATTTTATTTAGTTCATCAATATTGTGCACCTTACAATGTTTAATAGTCGTTTAAACTGGATTTTAAACGTCACAATTCGAAAACTATATCCTGATTCTCTATTACCTGATTAAGTCACTTTCAATCGATAGACCGATCGTTTCCCTTTGAGATGTATATAGATGTTATTCAGAAAGTCCCACTCAATTTCCTATTTAATATGTTCTTTTCTTGCACTGGCAATTTGAATTAAATTTAGACCCATATTCTTAACCAGTCAACCTACAGTGCAAATCTATTTTCATAATGCCTACCTGTACGAGTACTGTTATCAAACCCGCTCTCATTAATACAACTATGTAAAGGCACTAGATAGAAAAACGATCGTTTTCACATGAGATGAGTTACAGTGATGTAGGTTACCGTTACAAGGTTGTGCAGTATATGCCAGTATGGATGTTAACAATCTGTAGAAATCATAACAGTTTAGTCACGCCTATATTTGACATACTTTATTACCGAACATAATGCTTAGAAAATACCTCGTATTATTATAACATTGTCCCCATCATCATGTCATTTAAGCACATCCTAACTTTATTATTTGCTCCTTTAATAGTGGAATTGCCCGTTACAAATACATAAAGGTAAATGTTGAAGTCTTAAGTACGTTTCTTACAATTGTGTGATGCTATATTATACGGCCAACCGAGACAATTCTTATTGAAGACGAAACAGATTTATTGCATTTACCATCAGTATGGACTTAAATTGTCAACAGTCAACATAGAAGGTTATACAACATGACCTATACAAGCAAAATGAACAAGATCAGTATAATTGAACCTGCCATGTTCACCAAGAGGCAGGGTGAAGATCTGTATTTATTTTTGGTAACGAATCACGTTACTTCTTTAGGTATATGTATTACTATGGAGGCTAGACGGAATTTGATTAAGAACAACAATTACATCCGTCCAAATACTTTGAAACTTCAACATTGTGTGACAAATACAACGTAAAATTAGTTTAAAAAATGTAAGCATATATGTTATCAACTTTGTTATAAATGTTTACCAAACATTTCATCCGATTCCGACTTGTTTCTTTTATTAAATTAAAAATATCAAAAATAATTTCCATTAAGTTATTAACATTTTCTTTGTTTGTAAATCGCGCGGTACATTAGAAAGGCTTTAAATAATTTCTGGCCTGTTCAAATTTAGGTAATGTTAGTTGTATTTTGTATTTCCCTTTTCGCTATGCATCCGTCGTTCTATCTCTCTCTCTCTCTCTCTCTCTCTCTCTCTCTCTCTCTCTCTCTCTCTCTCTCTCTCTCTTCTGAGGAATTACAAGGGACATAGCACAGTGTGATTAGCAAAACTGATGAACATTATTCATTATAGGTTAAGTAACGTTTCCAATCATTGTTACGAAGTCTGCTCCTAGAAAAAATACGCTCAACCTCTCCCCACCCTTTGTCGATAACTTTAATATACTATGTGCATACAGGATTCTAAAAAACACTATTCATTTATTTTGAATAACGGTCTAGTATTGGTAAAAATAGACTGACCTCTATACAACCTATTCATACTACGTCATTCAGAACAAAATTGTATACCCATGTCTCTTCAAATTGCACATGTAGTTGGCAAATATTCAAACATGAAATGAACATTGTTAAGTCACGTCTTAGGTAAGATATAGAGGGTGGCCTTACGTAGTTTTATATCTGCACTATTTAAACAACCGTTGTGGGTTTGTTTCGTTGTCCTAATCAGTGTAGACATAAACATTATTTGTTCAGTGGTTAGACTCCAACTCGAGCAAGAGGTTTATATATATATATATATATATATATATATATATATATATATATATATATATATATATATATATATATATATATATATATATATTTCTTTCTGTCTAATTTTTGTAGTTGTTTTATTCTCTCTTATTTATATTATACCTTATTTATATTATACCATAATCAATTTATGTATAATAGATCTGTTTTGACTAGTACACCATGTACACGTATATATGTCCAGCGTATAATACTTTTCAATGACGGTTTGCTCTGCTTTTCTCTGTTCATATCACAGAAAGTGGTTCAACAAATGCCTCCAGTAAAACGATCATTATTACTGTGATTCGTTACTGAAGAATGGAGCACTTTTGTTCACTGCACCACGTCACATATTTGATGCCTTCAAGGCTGTAACATGGCTAGCTAAGTATGAGCCCAATCAGGTGGTATGTTCATAAATTCTGCGTTACTGAGGTGAACTTGCGTATTAAAAACCGTCCGCAGAAGGCCGACCAAATACCTTTCTACTATACCAAAAAGCACTTGCATCGAACGTATTACCAAGTTAGACCAGCATGTGCCGCAATTAAAAAATGAACTTACAAAAGCTACCCGACAAACGAAATAGACCTTGCCGCTCTTCATCCAATATTAGCTCAGCCTAGATAAACTAATTTAGTACGTTGTGGAGATGTAGTTCATGCCAAGATCTCGACGATTGCATTTGACAATTAAAGGGCTGGCAGTCCAAGCAAGGTAGCAGCGCTTGTCACGGTTGCCACAGCTGGTTGAACTGCCTAGAAGGAGACATTGATGCCGTCACCAAACGCGAAATTGGTTTAGAACACAAAATAATAAATGATAGTGTTTGTACCTGCTGGGTTGATGGAAAAAACATTCGACAACTTTCAAATTCTATTTTTGGCACAACCCTTAATAAATGTCTTGGGCGTCATAATCCTCGGTAACTCTACGCGCCTAACAGGTCTCAACGGACTCAGACCATTTCCATTAACCTATATACCTCATACACCGCGGGACATATTTGGGAGTGTCTAGGGTCACAGCGTTTAACATTCTACAAACTGCGAAGTACCCATTTTCCTATTCCTGAATAATTTTGTATCTTTGCAAGAGCCAACAACAAGTTCCAAGAGCAGCAAATGCATTTAATGTGCCTATCTCTGCAAGAAATCATTGATTGCTCAATCGTAACTTGCACACTTCAAGTTGACAGTCCCATAAATATGGCGTGTTTGTGCTGTGAGAAACAGACAGACAAAGACGTAGAGTAAGACAGAGACTATTTATATTTCTCAATTAACACCACAATTATAAATATATGTATTGTTTGATTTTTTTAACTAAATATTCCACAAAAAAGAGAACGATTCCTTCTAGATTTTATGTAAATATTTAAAAGTTTCTCTACTTGGCATTCTATTTGAACTTATATAATTAACTTATACAGGCAAACGTGTATTATGGTATGCATATCTAGAGCATATATGTCATATTCAAACAAATGTAGATAAGTAACAGAAAGAACTTACTGAAAAGATTAAAAATGTATTTGTTTGGATCTTATGACGTGTTTACCATTTCTCAGTTAATTATTCGTATTTCAAAACATCAAACGTATTATATATGTATTCAGTTTTCTTTCAAATTTCCCAAAGTCAAGAAGACTTGATATGAGCAATTTAATATAAATAACATACCAGTTTGTACCATAGATTCATTTTACCATTTACTGGAATAACCACAAAATAAGAAGGGGCCCCGAGTGGTCTAAAGTGCTCTCTGTTACGGATCACTACCATCTCTCCTCTGGATGCATGGGTTCGAGTCTCAGATTCGGCCAAAGTGGGTATGTAAAAAACTTGCCAGTAGCTTATCGTGGGTCGCTGGTTCTCTCTGGGGGTTTTCCCGGGTTCTTCTTCCACCATTAATACTGGCTCTCATGTATAGCATATCTTGTGCTGAAAAATGACATTAAACCCTAGAACAACAACAAACTATAAATACATTATAAAGATTTACTCTTTTTATCACGGTGATTTTGAAAGCGTGTTTAGTACTATGGTATACCATTACAGGTTAATTTAATACCATCAATGCTAGCAAATGTTAATTTTTGTATGAATCAAACAAAATGGTGATATAGTACATGCCAAAATCAAGCTCCGTTCATATTCCCATGTCAAACTCACTTTTGTACAGAAATAAAAGTCATGCACTTGCTTATGTGCAGAATAGGCAAATGTCCGTTTAGTTTACATTGTGATAGCTTAGATAATTTTTATATTCTTCTACTGGTATAGTGCTGCCCTGATGTATACTAAATACATGCTAGTATAGGTAACGACAAACAAGCATATATGCAATCCAAGCATATCACACGGTCCCTTTACATGTCATATCATCTTCGCAGCTATCCAAACAATAGGTGAATAACATTTCAGACTACTTATCAAAATAGGTAAGATATATGCTGGTATATGCATGTACCTATGTTGTTATATTATTGCTATATATGCAACCGTTATATTGTTTGTTTCGTTGATGCTGTCGGCACTGACAATTTTCATTGTACATTTCACGTTACCATATGGGGTAGGATCAAATGCGCACAATAGAAAGCTATACTTCGACAGGAAAGAGGGAAATTATAGTAATAATATAACATAAAATCATCTGTCACAAATTAGAGATATGTTATAAACGTTATGTGGTTTCATAACCTTTGTATTGTGTGGGACATAAACGTGTTTTAAGCAGGATTCAACTCATTAAATATTTCTTCTATTTGGAAACATAAGCGAGTTAACTTTCATACACAACAATCAAAAAGAACTTCAGCTGCCTTTAGTAAATATCTGACCTGACATAAGAAATAAACGAACACAATGTTATGATTGTGATATGAGACACTGAGTTTTGCATGACACTTTTCTAATAAAATGCAACTGCATCACCTGCGTGATAGATAGAAACGGTTTTTATTCGATTAACTGAGACAGTTACTCCTGAAAGGGAGTTGTCAACGTTAAGATTTCCTGCACCCAGGCACAAATGTTTTGCCTTCTATGACTTGAAGCGACTAACTAACCATAAGACCAATAATATAGTGTTTGTTAATTTCGGCGGTAATGAGGTTAACATACACTTACCACCACGACGAAACTGATTAACTCCGAAAGTTATCAAATGTACATAATTAAATGAAACATTATCTGAAAATAACATAGATTATCCGAGACAAATACACAACTGCTGTGAAGTACATAAATATCGTAGTGCAAAACTGTCACGTCCAATAAACGTCTAAGAAATTATAAATTGATGAATAAAACTGCTATATTTTAGGCATTTTATATTTAGTTGTGATGTTTGTTTCTCGGACGGCTCCGGTGGCTTAGTAATTAAAGCGTCCGCCGCGGGAGCGAGAGGTCGTCGGTTCGATCCCCGGCCGAGTCATAATAAAGACTTACATAAATGGTACTAACAGCTTCCTCGCTTGGCGCTCAACATTAAGTGGTTAGTGTTAGGACTGGTCGGCCTGGCTTTAGGATAATGTGACTGGGTGGGACATAATGCTACGTGTCTGCGGCATGATGCCTCAGTGCTAGGCGTCAACATAAACTGCCTCACAGCAGATATCGTAGCGATATGACTGAACAATTGTTAAATCAACGTTACAATTCCTAATCAAACAAACAAACAATCTATTGTTTCTCATATCAATGGACAGGTCCACTCTACTAGAGAAATGACAAAATATTGTATTTAGTTCATAAATATTATGCACCTGACAATGTTTAATAGTCGTTTGAACTGTATTTTAAACATCACATTTCGAAAACTATATCCTGATTCTCTATTACCTGATTAAGTCACTTTCGATCGATAGACCGATCGTTTCCCTTTTGAGATGTATATAGATGTTATTTAGAAAGTCTCACTCAATTTCCTATTTAATATGTTCTTTTCTTGCACTGGCAATTTGAATTAAATTTAGACCCATATTCTTAACTAGTCAACCTACAGTGCAAATCTATTTTCATAAAGCCTACCTGTACGAGTACTGTTATCAAACCCGCTCTCATTAATACAACTATGTAAAGGCTCTAGATAGAAAAACGATCGATTTGACATGAGATGAGTTACAGTGTTTGTAGTTTACAGTTATAAGGATGTACAGTACATAACAGTATGGATTTTTCCAATCTGTAGAAATCATAATAGTTTAATCAAGCGTATATTTGACATACTTTATTACCTAACATAATGCTTAGTAAATACCTCTTATTATTATAACATTTTCCCCATCATCATGTCATTTATACACATCATAACTTTATTATTTTCTCCTTTAATAGTAGAATTGCCCGTTACAAATACATGAAGGTAAATGTTGAATTCTTAAGTACGTTTCTTACAATTGTGTGATGCTATATTATACGGCCAAACCTAGACATTTCTTATAGAAGACGAAACAGATTTATTGCATTTACCATCAGTATGGACTTAAATTGTCAACACTCAACATAGAAGGTTATACAACATGACCTATACAAACAAAATGAACAAGATCAGTATAATTGAACCTGCCATGTTCACCAAGAGGCAGGGTGAAGATCTGTATTTATTTTTGGTAACGAATCACGTTACTTCTTTAGGTATATGTATTACTATGGAGGCTAGACGGAATTTGATTAAGAACAACAATTACATCCGTCCAAATACTTTGAAACTTCAACATCGTGTGACAAATACAAAGTAAAATTAGTTTTTAAAAAGTAAGCATATATGTTATCAACTTTGTTATAAATGTTTACCAAACATTACATTCGATTCCGACTCTTTTCTTTTATTAAAGTAAAAATAGCAAAAATAGTTTCCATTAAATTATTAAAATTTTCTTTGTATGAAAATAGCGCGGTACATTAGGAAGGCGACTTTCATTTGCTTTAAATAATTTCTGGCCCTTTCAAATTTAGGTAATGTTAGTTGTATTTTGTATTTCCCTTTTCGCTATGCATCCGTCGTTCTCTCTCTCTCTCTCTCTCTCTCTCTCTCCTGAGGAATTACAAGGGACATTGCACAGTGTGATCAGAAAAAGTGATGAACGTTATTCAATATAGGTTAAGTAACTTTTGTGATCATTGTAACGAAGTCTGCTCCTAGGAAAAATACGCCCATCCTCTCCCCATCCTTTGCCGATAACTTTAATATACTATGTGCATACAGGATTTTAAAAACACTATTCATTTATTTTGAATTACGCTCTAGTCTTGGTAAAAATAGACTGACCTCTATACAACCTATTCATACTACGTCATTCAGAACAAAATTGTATACCCATGTCTCTTCAAATTCCACATGCAAAGTTGGCAAATATTCAAACATGAATTGGATATTAATGTTAAGTCACGTCTTAGGTAAGATATAGAGGGTGGCCTTATGTAGTTTTATATTTGCGCTATTTCAACAAGCGTTGTGGGTGGGTTTCGTTGCCCAGATCAGCGTAGACATAAACATTATAGGTTTAGTGGTTAGACTCCAACTCGAGCAAGAGGTTTATATATATATATATATATATATATATATATATATATATATATATATATATATATATATATATATATATATATATATATATATATATATATATATATATATATATATATATATATATATACACACACATACACACACAGAGAGGTGGAGTGAGGGAGGAAGGGACGACGGATAGGAATGACCAAACTGGAAAATGGCCAATATTTTCCATATAACAATGTATATTTCGCGCGAAAAAATATTCCTTTCCTATGAAGACAAAAGACTCGAGAGAAAAGGCAAATATATGTAACAAATAAATTATATCTTGCTTAATCATCCAAATGTTTTCAGGTCATTTTCTTAGTAGTTTAGGCTATCGATTAGATTGGTACTTTGCAAGAACCTGTTTGTCCATTATTGACCACCGACCTCTTGCTAAAGTTAGCAGTATATTTGTTTCAGAATATTTCAAGAGTAATACAAAGTTATATTTTTTTCTTCGACAAGTTCATTTCGATAGATATTGTGGCATTCGCTTTGTTTATTTACCTTTTCTTCAGATATCTGTTAGCTCCAATATTCATGTTTCGTAAGGACTGTTTTAACTTTTCTCGGAGGGGTAGGGTGGTGGTGGGAGAACATTTTATCTTGATTTCTAAATACGAAAGTTCACAATAAGCGAGAACATGTCTTAGTTGAATTGTTTCGCACAATAGCTTAAGCTTCCCGTGGCGATTCCCGATCATTGAGTTTTGTTCAATTTAAGACTGCTTTTGGACAAAAGGTCATTTTAGCTAAAATCTGATACCAAGTTAGAAGAAAAACAACAGGATTGATTAGGTTTGTCGGAAGGTCATTTGACACACCGAGTTTCTTATGACAGTCTTAAAACAACATTTGCAACTGTATTATATGTTTGAGCGATATACATGTTTTGGAATAACCCGTTTGTTTAGTTGAAGTGGGAAACGTTTTCTTTGTTTCAATGGCTCTAAGTTTATCTTTAAATACTAAATTCACTACCGACGGTTATAAGTTATTATACTATTAAATTTATGTTAGGTGGTTACAAGTGTTTCATGTGCAATAGTGGAAACATTTGCCCAGCACTTCTGTTGTAATTGACAAATCTTATAAGCACGGCTCACCTGAACGTACCGGCCTACCCTCAGCAGCACTGATTATTATGCCTATAATTATAGTGTCATTATTGTAAAGTGTGTGCTAAACTCTTTCAAACCCAAACTTAATTTACTTCCATAACAAATCCAATTATTTTATTTCAGCCAAAAAATATGTGTTACGTACACAGACGCACAGTATTGTAACCGTGTATGCCAACTTATCTGTAACTCCGCCATTTTTAATTGTAAACAATGTCTTTATCGGAGTTCTCTTACAACTATATTTTCTATAAATATACAGTATTAGAAGATCACAAATCAAACAGCTTGTCACTGCTACATATTTTCTAAAGATATTTATTTCGTCATTATGTAGTTAATGATTATTATTTATTTCCTTTTTGAGTCAAGCTTTATCCAGCTGATTAGACATATGACTTGCACGAACACTAGATTTGTTTGGTCAGATTATCGTATTTTTGAACTGAGGGTAAGTATCATTACATCTTTGTTGTGATGGGTTTAACGCCATTTTTCAGCTTACGATTGTATGTACATGGCGGCCAGTATTAATTGTAGAGGATAAACCCGTTATACCCATGAAGAGCCACTGGCAAGCTTTCTCATATACCCACATATTCCGATTCTGAGACTCGAACCCACGCAGGCAAAAGGTGAGATGGTAGTGATCCGTAACGGAGAGCGCTTTTGACCACTCGGCCATTCATCTTTGTAAAAATGAAAACAATAATATATTACTAGCCTGGCCATAATCTCCCGCAGCCTCTAACTAAAGAGTTGGCGGTTAGAACACTAGGTATATTACTGCATTATTTTTACTCGTAGCCAATTTTATCAATTACATAAACGTGAGAGTACATTACATTAGGAACATACATTTATTTTTAAAACAAAACGTTCACCGAATTTCAAACGCCAATTATATAACTCGCCGATCGGTTTAAATGATAGAATGAGTTCATTATAAATTCGAGTGAAAGATCGAAGTTATTGCCTTTTACAACTTCATAACCTGTTTTTTTCCTGTTAACTTCAACTTCACGGCGGTTGTTCTCTGCCCATTTCGCTTTTCTCTTATTCTGTCTCCCAAACTCTCTATGATGTTTCGCCTTCTTTCTTCTCTCCCACTTTGTGTGGATAGGTGGACGTGTGAGTGCGTATATACATATATACTACGGTAGGTAATTTCGTCTTGTTCAATCAAGATTTGACTCGCTTTTGCGGCTAAATTATGTCCGTCGACCTATTAGACATCTGATTTGTTGGACAAAATGTTTAGAGAGATAATTTCTTCAAAATTCCTCCCGAAGTATGTTAATTTAACTCTTTCAGGAAAAACGTGGACTAACTAGATTTTGCAAATGGGTCTTATTGATAAAGAAGACGTTTAGGTAGGGAAACACGCCCTTTATTTAGCATAAGCATTCTGGATTAAATTTATATACCACCTTTTTTTAACTAGGAGCTAACATTTGCTGTCACCCTGACTTTTAGATTTCGAACAACAAATTCTGGAGAATTTCAATTTGACATGTTCAATATAAAATCGAATTTAACTCTAACCAATATATATATATATATATATATATATATATATATATATATATATATATATATATATATATAGTGTGAGTGTTTGAGAGAGAGAGAGATATTGTAAACTAAACAAATTTCAGTTTTCGAAACAAGAATATATCCCACTTCATAAACCATTGCGTTTCTTTTAGCAAGCCTTTACCACACCTTTATGGCATTCTTATGTCGTTTATACTAAACAATCCCTTATATATTAAGTGCCATCAACTAAATAGTGTGTGACATGAAATGGGGTGATAAAACTGGGAAACGTATGCACGATTTGTCTCATAACCCGATATCTGATGGCTTAAAACAATCAGAATTAACACCACGATTATTGATTAAAAGTTGTAGATCAGTGAGACTATGTAGTGCTATTTATAAATCATTGCACCTCCTTATGTCCATGTTTCAGTTAGTAAGAATGTTTGTGAAATTAGGAGAACGATATTAAATATTTAGGAATATGCAAATATGTCAGTAAATGCCACCTCACGATAGAAATATGTTACGTGACAAAATGGGTATATAACGGCTCACACCGACTGCAATTCCATGTATTTATTGATTAATCGTTTGGCTACTATATGGGATACGATGAGACCATCAGATGAACACGACTCACACAACAAATCAGGATGATGATATAAAATAAGAGGTCTAGAAACACAACATCTTAAACGCAACAAAAAAAGCGTTAAAAGCATTGAGAAACTATGATTTCGATTATTTCAATACATAAACAGCTGTTCTGTAACTCAAACCATACAACTAACATAAATACATTAACACTAGTCATAGGGCTAACATCAGTGGATATTGTACACACAAAATATAAAAAAACAGTGCGTGCTAATAATTAAATTCCTTTATCAGGTATGCGTTTTGCATAAGAGGCTATCTGATGTATTCCATTGTTTCTCGGTGATGGTTGTTTTAGCCATCACCCAAAAACAATATAATACATCTGATAGCCTCTTAGGTTACGCTCAGTGTTAAAACGTGACAATTTTCTGCAAACATTTCTGCATAACATTTCACTTTAAAAGTTTATATATATATATATATATATATATATATATATATATATATATATATATATATATATATATATATATATATATATATATATATATATATACCTGTCTACCTGCCTGTATGTGTATGTCTGCTTCTATGTCTATCTAACTCTCTATCATATCTATCTATATATTTATCTATCTGTCTGTCTGTACGTCTGTTCGTCCATCCGTCTGTATGTCGTTCTGTCTCTGTCTCTGTCTCTGTCTCTCTCTCTCTCTCTCTCTCTATATATATATATATGTTGGGTCGGCATGACGTCACGAGCCTAGCGACCTACTTTCCGCCATATTGCAGAGGTGAAAACAATCGCTTAGTAACAGTGCGGTAGCGTTAGTTATGTTCGATATTACAAACCGTTTTTGTTTACCTATATTTTGTTTCTTATTTCTGTTTTTGTTCTGAA